>MU107064.1:12462-69574 GCA_012274485.2 Sinapis alba | reverse complement strand
TTGATTTCGAGCTTTGTCAAATTCGACATGATAACTGTATTCATAGAATAATAATATAAAAATATAATAAAGAGAATTTAAATGCATAAAATAAATGCAGAAATTAAATTGCAGAAATTTAAATTGCAGAAATTTAAAGAACATTAATAAAATTGGAGGCTTAGCCTTCCACATGATCCGAGGAGTCATAGACTACCATGTTGATCATTTTTCAAAGTCCGAGGAGACATCGTCTACCATATATATTTTTTTTCAAGATCGGAGGAGACATCGTCTACCATTTTGATCTTTTATTTTTTCAAGGTCCGAGGAGACTTAGTCTACCATGTTGACCTTTTCTTTTTATTCACGGAGGCAGCGCCTACCACGTGTTTCTCTGATCGTGAAGGCATAGCCTACCATAACGATCAGTCGGGGAAGGCAACGCCTATCATCCCGAAAAATAAACGGAGAAAGCCTGGCCTCTTACTCCGAAACAATAATAAAATAAAATAACAAAAATAATTAAAAGACATAAATTAAACCTCACCTCACTAGTATTACCTTGATCGGTATAAGAGCTTCGTGCTGATAACGTGTTGAAAATAAATAAAATAAAGGAGAAAGAGAATATGAGTGAAGTTAATTATTTGTGTTGTTGAAAGAGCAACGTAAGAGAGTAAAAGAAATCACTTCATATTTTTCCTTACCTCATTTTACAAATGATACAACGATTATTTATAGGGGTAAGAAGTCGGTTGTGTTTGACCGACTTACAAGAAAAGACAAAATAGAAAGGATAAACATTATCCTTATGTTAGATAATCATTCAATATTTAATAGTTTTGAGGTTTCTTCGTTTTGGTAAAATTAAGAGAGCAAGGAAACAAAACACAGCCAAGTGTGTAACAAACAGTTCAAGTTTTCAGTTTGGTTCTGACTTTTTTGTTAATCCGAATTAAAAAAGTCAAAAATTTAAAATTAAATATCAGAACTTTTTAAGTTTTCAGATAAAATTAAAATAATTCAGATAATTTTAAATATATTTGAATAAAAATATTCTATTAATTGGATTTATTGATATTTCGACTTAAAAATAATATTTTGTAAAATTATTTGATTATTTTAAAATTAAATATACTTGACATTTATAAATATATAAATTATATTGTAGAATCGAAAACAAACCGAATTTTGTTTTCAGTTCAGTTAAGTTTTGCCCATTTGGCTAAGCAAAGGCATCGTTATGGTCTCCAACGTTTGGAAAAAACATATATAAATTTGTTCGGCCTTCTTCACTATGGGCCAGATATTGATCAAAGTGCGAAGCCCATTTTCCGCAACAAAATAAATAATTATTTTATCTTAAAATTTGAAAAAATATGTTTGACAAAGCTTAAAGATTGAGCAACTCATTTCCTAATCTCCAGTCCTAACCATTGTTACTCTCTCCACTGACAACAGATCTCATCTCCCTTCTTCAAATCGCCTCTCTTCTCTCGTCGGCAATCTCAGAATGAGCACACCCACCACATCCTCTTCCTCCGCGAAGCCAACGAGACCATCAAGATCATCATCGAACGCAACAGCTAGGTCATCCTCCAATCCCAATTCCCTCACTTCATTCCAAGCCATGGTGGAGCAGAAGCAGAAGATCCTCACCTCAATCTCCAAACTCGCCGATCGAGACACGTACCAGATCGCCGTCGAAGATCTCGAGAAAACGATCCAATCCCTCACCACCGAAACCCTACCGATGTTCCTCAACTGTCTCTACGACTCCTGCTCCGATCCCAAACCCGCTGTCAAAAAGGAGTGCCTCCACCTCCTCTCCTACGTCTGCAGCTTGCATTCCGACTCCACCGCGGCGCATCTCACAAGGATCATCGCTCAGATCGTTAAACGGTTGAAGGATTCGGATTCGGGAGTTAGGGACGCGTGTAGGGATACGATTGGTGCTTTGTCTGGGATTTATCTGAAGGGGAGAGAGGAAGGGAGTAATACGTTGGCGGTGGGGTTGTTCGTTAAGCCGTTGTTTGAGGCGATGGGGGAGCAGAATAAAGTGGTGCAATCTGGTGCGGCGATGTGTATGGCTAGGATGGTGGAATCAGCGTCTACTCCTCCGGTTGCTTCTTTCCAAAAGCTTTGCCCTAGAATCTGCAAGCTTTTGAGCAATTCTAGTTTCTTGGCTAAAGCTTCCCTTTTGCCCGTTGTTTCGAGTCTCTCTCAGGTTTGCTCGGAACACTTAATCTCCTTGTCATGTGTTGACAGGGCGCTTTAAGTTAACATGTTGAGTTTTGAACTTAGTGCCATTCTTGAGGACAAAAAGCGTTAGTCAGCATGTTTGAAGCTTATTAGTGTAAATTAGATCAGTATCTTATTGTTCAGGGTCGAGTTGTATGTTGCAGTTCCGAAATAGATGTTCATGAGATTAAGTATGTATGTATATCCATTCTATCACCTGACCTTACTGCCTAAGGGTTAGTCTTAATCCGACTTTTTCTTTTGCTAGATGTTGCTGAAGTTTTCCTTTTTTTTTTTTCATTTGGTTAACTAGATTTTGTGAGATTTTGAGGGGCTGTTTTTACTTCTGGTAGTTCGTTGCTAGTAGGTTCAGTGGTTTAACTTGTCTATGAGAAAGAGTAGTAAACGAGCAATAACTTTGGTTCAGGTAGGAGCCATTGCGCCTCAGAGCTTAGAGTCATTGCTAGAAAGCATCCATGACTGCCTTGGAAGTACAGATTGGGTAACGCGAAAAGCTGCGGCTGAGACCTTGACCGCATTGGCATCACATTCTAGCAGTTTGCTAAAGGACAGAACAGATTCCACACTTGCGGCGCTTGAGACCTGTCGGTTTGACAAGGTAGCTACGTTTCTTTCTCTATGATCTGCATTATCTTAAGTTTCAGTCGTCTATCACTTTTCTTTCACTAGTGAGCGTTGTATTGGGTGAATGTTTTGTGAAGTGCTATTCATGGAAAATGTATTAGTTAGGTTATGCGGTGATCTTCCCAAAACAGTTTAATAATGATATTTTTTGGACAGATTAAACCTGTCAGGGAAAGTGTGACAGAGGCTCTACAGTTATGGAAAAAGATTTCTGGAAAATGTGTAGATGGTGCTCCAGATGAGTCAAAGAGTTCATCTGGTGAGCAGCTTGGTTCAGAGAAGAACGGGGATAAAAGGTCTAATCTATCTGATCTAATGAAAAAGGAGGCATCCGATGGTTCAGTACTCTCACCGGATACTGCTTCTAAAGCAAAAGGAGGTCTTCCTGAAAAAGCAGTAGTCATGTTGAAGAAGAAAGCACCTGCGTTAAGTGACAAAGAGTTTAATCCTGAATTTTTCGAAAGACTAGAAAGAAGGCAATCTGTGGAAGTAGTTGTTCCTCGTAGATGTAAAAACGAAGATGAGGAAGAATCAGGACTCGATGATCTCAATGCCATGGGAGCTTCGAATCGCTTCAAGAACAACCAATCAAATGATCATGGATTTCCAGATTCCAAGTTCCACAACTTAGAGTCTGCGAGTGATAAACAGGTAAAAGGCATGTCTGATGGGAACATATCACAGGCTGGGACATCTGCTGTTGATAAGGCTCGTGTTGTAAATGGAAAGCAGGGAGCCGGAAATCAGGCTGTTATCACCGATACTGATAACCAGTCTGAAGGATCTTTCACAAGTAACAGAGGAAATTGGTCAGCGATCCAGAGGCAGTTATTGCAGCTAGAGAGACAACAGACTAACCTTATGAACATGCTCCAGGAGTTTATTGGTGGTTCACATGACAGTATGGTGACCTTAGAGGGCAGGGTAAGGGGTTTAGAGAGGATTGTTGAAGACATGGCAAGAGATCTTTCAATATCATCAGGTCGTAGGGGTAATCCCACTGCTGGATTTGGCAAATATAATAGTTTTGCAAACTACTCCACTGGAAAATATAATGGCCGAGGTCCAGGAGACAGAGGCTCACAACCTGATGGAGCTATGAGGGGCAGGATGTGGAGTTCTGACATGCCAGATGACTGGTTCATGCATCAACATGGTGCTTCCAGAAACGGACAAACCGGGCCAAGAAGATCACCCCGGTCAGAACAATATCAGAATGAGCACATGGGAAATGGCAGGAGAGGTTGGGATAATAAAGCAGCTGGGACTATTAGATATGGTGAAGGTCCCTCAGCAAGAAGTGTGTGGCAAGCATCAAAGGATGAAGCTACACTTGAAGCTATTAGAGTAGCCGGAGAGGATGGTGCAGTCACTCGTCCAACCCGAGTTGCTGCTGTCCCTGAAGCTGAAGCCATGGGAGATGAAGAAAGCGAAGGGCAGGAACGTGACCCAATATGGAGTTCATGGAGTAATGCAATGCACTCACTCCGTGTTGGTGACATTGATTCTGCTTACGCAGAAGTGCTTTGTGCCGGTGACCATCACTTGATCATCAAGCTTATGGACAAGACAGGACCTTCTCTTGACCAGATGTCAAATGAGATTGCAAACGAAGCTCTTAATTTCATCGCTCAGTTTCTCTTGGATCACAATCTCTACGACATCTGCTTATCTTGGATTCAACAGGTATAATCTTCTTTTACCGGAAATTAGGTTCTGAAAATCATATCGATGTTTTGATCTTAACATGTGTGTGTGTCTCTCTTGTTATGCCATCGAAGTTGCTGGAACTGGTTTTACAAGACGGTGCAGACACATTTGGAGTTCCAATGGAACTGAAGACAGACATCTTGTTCAACCTACAAGACGCATGTTCCACCATGGATCCGCCTGAAGAGTGGGAAGGACCCGCGCCGGAAGAGTTGGTGATGCAGTTGGCTTCAGTTTGGGAAATCGATCTGCAACAATTCGACAAGTAAACTTGAGCTATGAGAGATTTTGTTTTTGTTCGTTTATCTTCCATTAAGTTTTTTCTTAAGCGTATGTCCTTATGTCTGTGAGATACAATGGTTGTTGGAACAGAGCTTGGCTTTAGTACCCGTTGTTCATAATTTTCGTACACATATGATGTCTAAAGTTGTTTGTTTCTTTTGAG
This sequence comes from Sinapis alba, assembly GCA_012274485.2. Taxonomy (NCBI): domain Eukaryota; kingdom Viridiplantae; phylum Streptophyta; class Magnoliopsida; order Brassicales; family Brassicaceae; genus Sinapis; species Sinapis alba. The sequence goes on along the minus strand of MU107064.1, from coordinate 64,551 downwards.
AAAATCGTAAAAGGTTTGACCAGAAAAAAAGATAGAAAATCGTATAAGGTAACTTGAGTCGATTAGATATTGCTGTGGATGTATATGCTTAACACTACCATCGTTACAAGACATAAGGCCTAATATTCTGCCTATTACCAAATTTCAATATATATGTTTTAGAAGATGTTTTTTTGTGATAATTTTTTTTTTTTCGTTAAAGGTTAAACATAAGCGAGAGAAACTGAGAAAGTGTGAAAATATATTGGAAAAAAAAAATGAAATGAATATCAGAGCCAGGTTTCAATCCTGGGACCTGTGGGTTATGGGCCCACCACGCTTCCGCTGCGCCACTCTGATTGTTGAATGCTTATTAAAATAAACAGTTAATGAACAGTAATTATGTCGTCTTCTATGAGTAAAGCTAAACATTCTCATTAATTGAAAAGAATACAATGTATGGGTTTATATACAGTTGCATAATTAATATAAACCGAGCCTAACCAACTATACAATGTACATTGACTCTATATACACTAATAGTCCCCCTCAAGATGGGACGAAGATATTTACAAGACCCATCTTGACAAAAAGACGTTAAACTGAGCTGGATATAAAGGCTTCGTGAATGGATCAGCAAGCTGCAAATCAGTACGCACATGAAGCAACTTGAAATATCCGGCAAGCAACCGTTCTCGAACACTATGGCAATCAATCTCCAAGTTCTTCGTACGCTCATGAAACACAGCATTATGAGCAATATGTATAGCCGCAGTATTATCACAGAACAAGAGAGTTGGTTTGACCAAAGGAAAATGCAGTTCCTTGAGAAAATTAGTCAACCAGAATAGCTCATCAGACACAACAGAGAGGCTTCTATACTCTGCTTCAGCAGAACTTTTAGAAACAACCTGTTGCTTTTTGGACTTCCACGAGATTAATGATGTGCCAATAAACACACAAAAACCAGAAGTCGAACGTCGTGTATCCTTGCAGGAGCCCCAGTCAGCATCAGCAAAGGCTTGAATTTGCATTTCGGACTTGGAAGAGTAAAGTAGGCCCTGACCAACTGTGCCTTTAATATAATGCAAAACCTTCAAAATCCCAAGCTGATGAGATTGCCGCGGAGCAGAAGAGAATTGACTAAGCTTGTTCACAGCAAAGGTAATGTCAGGACGCGTGATTTGCAAGTACATAAGACGACCTATCAATCGTCTATACGCTTCAGCATCAACAAAATCACCACCGTCGTCTTTAGAATACTTGATAGCTGGATCCATAGGAATAGAAGATGGTTTGCAACCAAGCAAACCAGTTTCATCAAGTAGGTCTAAAGCATACTTGCGCTGACATATATGAATACCCTCGGAGGAACGAGCCACTTCAAGCCCAAGGAAATATTTCATAGAACCCAAATCAAGCAGTTTAAAGAATGATTCCAATTGAGTTTTCAAGAGAGCAACCTCAGTGTCATTGTTACTGGAAATAATGATATCATCCACGTAAACAATGACACAGAGAAATAGAGAATCAGTCATCTTGAGGAAACACGTATGATCAGATGAAGTTTGAATGAAACCAAGAGACTTGAGTGTTGTAGAAAACTTCAGAAACCATTGACGCGAAGCTTGTTTAAGGCCATATAGGGATTTTTGAAGCTTGCAAACTGCATTTGGAGGCAGTTTGTCCCCCTTTCTATCCGTATATCCTGGAGGTAACTTCATATATATTTCTTCATCCAAGTCACCATTAAGGAATGCATTAGAAACATCAAGTTGGTGAAGAGAAAAACCATGAATCGCGGATAAGGAAAGAATGAGTTTAATTGTGGTGAGCTTCACAACAGGAGAGAAAGTATCATGATAATCAACACCCTCTTGTTGAGTGTACCCCTTGGCAACCAGACGGGCTTTGTAACGTTCAACACTACCATCAGCATTGAACTTAACCTTAAACACCCAACGACATCCAATATGTGTTTTGTCTGGAGGTAATGTACAAATCGTCCAAGTCGCAGTCGATTCCAGAGCATCAATCTCATCATCCATAGGATCATCCCAAACCAAAAGGCGCTTAGCTTCAGCATAGGTTGCAGGTTCTTTAACTTTGTCAATGGAAACAAGAAAGGAAAGATACAAGGGATTGAATTTATGATAGTCAAGAAAAGAGGAGATTTCATGAATGGTTGATGACCCTGCTGCATTACAGTAGTAGTCTTTAAGATAAGCTGGTGTTTTAGTTCTCCTATGAGATGACTGAATAGGAGGTTCAGTATCATCAGAAAGAGAGACTGCAGTGGGCAAATCCTTTGGAAGTGACGATGAAGAAGAAGTCTCGGCATCACGGGAAGGAATAGGAGAACTAGAAGGAATAGAAGAAAGAGTTGAAGAAGGTAGATCAGGGAAAAAGCCATGAGACGCTGAATCTACTTCAACTCTGGCAAAAGGAAATAGTTCTTCATGAAATGTGACATGACGCGAAACAGAGATAGAATTGCTTTGAAGATCAAGTAATTTGTATCCTTTAACTCCTGTATGATATCCTAAGAGAACACAAGCACGAGCTCTAGGATCAAATTTGTGTCTGCCCTTGGGTGATGTTGACGCATAACATAAGCAACCGAAAGTTTTAAGAAGATGATAATCAGGAAGCTTATTGGTAAGAAGTTCAAAAGGGCTTTTGTTATCGATAACCGGGGAAGGAATGCGATTGATAAGATGAACTGCTGTGAGAACACAGTCACCCCAATAGGAAAGAGGTATATGAGACTGAAAATGAAGAGAACGAGCAACATTGAGTATATGTTGATGTTTGCGCTCCACAACAGAGTTTTGTTGTGGAGTTTCAGGGCATGAACGAAAGGAAACAATACCTTTAGATTGAAAAAGGGTTGTGAAATTGAGTTCTGGTGCATTGTCAGACCTAACCCCTTTAAGTTTCCTATTGAACTGAGTCTCTATCATAGTAACAAAGGTTGGGAAAACCGTAAGGACATCAGACTTCGACTTTAAAAGGAAGACCCAAGTTGCCCGAGAAAAATCATCAACAATGGTCAAAAAATACCTATAACCATCGTGAGTAGGAATAGAAAAAGGACCCCAGACATCTATATGAACAAGATCAAAAGGTTCTGTGCTGCGATTATGATTTGAGACGAAAGGTAAGTGTTTTTGTTTAGAAAGATGACAAACATGGCAATGAGAATCTTCTTTATTTGAATGAGAAGGAAAAGACAACACAGACTTCATTGTTTCAAGTTTTGAAAGAGAAGGATGACCTAATCTCTTATGCCATAATTCCAAACTAACAACAGACCCAACAAAAGGTTGAATAGAGGACATATTACCTTGAGATGAAACTGACTCGATGTCCAAGAAATAGAGATTTGCAACTTCTCTATCCATCCCAATCATTAATTCCCGTGTACGATCCTGAATACCACAAGAAAACTCATCAAACCAGACTCGACAATGCATTTTCTTAGTTATGCAACTGACACTAAGGAGATTAAACTTGAACTGAGGTATATATAATACATCAGTTAAGATAATGTGACTACCCAAGCTAATATTTCCTATTCCAACAATGTTCACCAGAACTCCATTGGGTAGGGTTACATTTGTGTGAGGAAGGGTTTTAAAAGAAGTGAAAGAGGATCGTTGATGGGAAATATGGTTAGTTGCTCCTGAATCTATCACCCAAGCATTAACGGCAGCAACATCATTATTTAAGGAACAAATATAAGGCCTATCAATTCCGGTAAAAGAACAGAGAATGGAAGGAGTAAAAGTACCAGAGATTGGGCAAACATTAGATGAAGAAGGCACGGAAACTGAAACTGAGTGAACCTCTGGTTTAGGATGATCTGCTGGACTCTGAAGTTTGCTGCTGAGGAAGGACACAAGTTGTTGGATTTGCATAGGAGACAGGTCACCCGAAGTAGCTTCATCAACTGTTACATTAGCAGTAACTGGAGCCAAAATCTTATCATTTCGCTGATTTGGTTTGAAGCTTGTTGGATAACCATACTTCTTATAGCACTTGTCAATAACATGTCCCACACGATGACAATGAGTACAGTAAGGACGATCTTTCCTGACATATCCACCAGATTGTCCACTAAGAGACGATTGTAACTGCTTCTGTGAACCATTACCCTGGGATTGAGAAACTTGGAAAGCTGTTGTAGAAATATCTGGAGTAGACAAGATACCAGCATCTCTCTGACTGTCTTCTTGATCAAGAAGATTAAACACTTCAGATAACGAGGGAAGTGTTTTCTTCATCAAAATCCTGCTACGAATACTTTCATAACTCTCATTCAATCCCATGAGGAAGTCAATGACTCTATTCGTTTCCTTTTCTGCCAAGAATTCTTCAATAGTGGAAGCAGGGGGTTGAATACTGATCAATTCTTCCCAAAGAGCCTGCGTTTGTGTATGATAAGAAGAGAGATCCAAGCTGCCTTGACGCAAGGAATGAATCTGATGCCGAAGTTTGTAGAGACGAGGAAGGTTGGATTTGTGAAACCGAGTATGTAGATCCTTCCATATGTCAGCAGCATGCTTAATGTATAGAATGCTGGTGTAGATTTTCTTTGACACACTGTTCAGCAACCATGACTTAAGCATACTATTGCATCGACACTAGATTTTGTAATATTGATCGTTCTCCTGAGGCTTAACAATCGATCCATCCAAGAAACCTAGCTTATTCTTAGCTTCCAAACTAGTCGTCATAGCAATAAGCCATATACCATAGTTATTTCCATCTAATGGTTATGATACTAAGACTAGGCCAGGATGATCGGAGTTATGCAGATAGTAAGGAGAATGAATGTTATCAGGACTGTTGGATACCTCAAATCGATCAGCGGAAGAGATGACGTTAGATCTGTGATGAACGAACTGAGCTCCGTCACCAGAGAGTGGAGACATAGATTCCAATGGATGACGAGCTGGATTAGACGATTCACCACGATTCAACGGAGAGATCTGAGAATCGGCGACTGGTGATGTAGGAGGAACAGAACGATACTTCGATTTGCAATTTCGCTTTCCCATTGAGAATCGATTCGGCTGAAAATGAGCTTGAATCGCACAGGAAAATGAAAGGAGATGAAATCGAAGTAAGAGTGATGATCGGAAAGAAAGATCCGGCGAGATTCCGGAAGAAGATGATGAAGATGACGATGAATCGAGGAAGAGGGAAAGTTCGTTAGAGAATGCTATGCTCTGATACCATATGAGTAAAGCTAAACATTCTCATTAATTGAAAAGAATACAATGTATGGGTTTATATACAGTTGCATAATTAATATAAACCGAGCCTAACCAACTATACAATGTACATTGACTCTATATACACTAATATCTTCTTCGTTTCCGTTTTGTCGAGCATATTAGTACTCGTGGAAGAACTGCGAAGATCTAAAAGAACACTGGAAGATGCGGCGACGACCAGGAATCGGAGGGCTACAAAAAGCCGCGGCTGCGCGGGTTTTGCTTCTAAACCCGATTTGATATTCTAATCCGTACCTCCTGTTGATTGTTTTCCGCTAAAACTCTTATGATCTCCGTGAAAATATTAATCAGGATCAGTACCGCTTATTAGGAGAAAATGTGGCGAAGTTACGAACTGATATGATGAAAGAACAGCTCGCCACGTTCAAGTCTCAGCTTGAAGAGTTCGCTCGTAAACACAAGGTCCAATTTTTATATCTGTTCCTTATGATGGTTTCGCTCTTACATCATCCCCTCTTGATCTTATTACATGATAATTTTGTCGGATATGGATTAGATTGGTTAGTTTCACTAAAAAGAAACATTCTTTTGCCTTTGATTTGGTTGCAGAATGACATTCGTAAAAATCCAGCCTTTAGGGCTCAGTTCCATGAAATGTGTGCTAACGTTGGTGTGGATCCACTTGCTTCTAACAAGGGCTTCTGGGCTGAGCTCCTGGGCATTGGTGACTTCTACTATGAACTTGGTATGTTTGTTCTCTTACCTAACATGTTTTTTTCCTTCTTGTGCCTGCCAGAGAAGGTATTCTTATATTGTTTGCTATGACTTCTTATGTCCATGTTTGGATAAGGGAACGTCAACACTGGCACTAGATATGCTTCTTTTTCTTACTTGGAATGGCCACATTTATGTGAAAAGTAGTGTAAATTGATGAAACAGGAGTTCAGATTATTGAAGTTTGCATGCTTACAAGGCCCCTCAATGGAGGTTTGATCAGCTTGCAAGAGCTTTGCAACCATCTTCGTCAGAGAAGGAAGAAAGACCGTGAAGCTGTCACTGAAGATGATTGTCTTCGAGCTATTAGCAAGCTTAAGGTACTATCTGACTTGCGTTTTTTCTTTTCAGATTTTCAACATAAAAAGGAAAATTTGAACTCTGCTCTTGATAATAATATCTTGAGCTTTTTCTCCTTAGGTATTGGGTAGCGGATTTGAGGTAATCACAATTGGCAAGAAAAAGCTAGTCCGTTCAGTCCCCACTGAGCTGAACAAAGACCATAACCAAATCTTGGAGTTGGCTCAGGTTATAATCATATACATAAACATATTCTTTCACACATGTTTTTGCATTGTCTTTTCACAGAAGTAACTCGACGATTTATGTTGCTTTAGGGTCAAGGCTTTGTGACTGTGGAAGAGGTACAAAGACGGCTCTCGTGGACATCTGGTCGGGTCATAGATGCTCTCGAAACTTTGTTAGAGGTATTTGCATTTTCTCCAATATGGTAAGACGCTATGCAACCAACCAATCAATGTGGGTCCTGAAACTTTTTAATTTTACTAACTTATTTTCAGGAGGGCCTTGCAATGATCGACAATGGCAGTAAAGATGGAAAATGTCAGTACTGGTTCCCCTGTGTCTCTTCTGTATACTCATTTGTTGGATCTGATACCTAAAGCTGTTACATGCTCTCTCTTGGATCATTGTTTTGTACTCAGTACACTCACACTCTGTATTGCATATAAATTACGTAAAAAATAATCATATCAGTTTATTCCATCAATTTTCTTGTACATGTATAAATAATTGTGTTTTCAAACACCTATACTGCTTATGCTTGGCTGTTGCAGTTGGAGATGTCGGTTTCTTCTGTCCACTCAGAGTTTGGCTCGCTCCATGACCTTGGTGTCACGCCAAGCTTGAAGTACAACACCATCTCCAATGCCTCAAAGGCCTTGCTTTCATCCAAAACCTTGTTCCAAGCCCCACTCACAATGCAGTAATTGTTGTTATACGGTGCTCGGTGATGTTCCCCGTGCTGTTTCCTTGAAACTAGCACCCCAATGTCCTGCAACGCCACCACGAGAGGTGGAAGCTTGCTCTTGGTTCCGTGAGCCCAAGCATGGAACTGCTGGCTAAACATTATGCAAAATGCAAATGTGCTCACAAAGCCATGAGCCACAGGGTCGTTAAACGCAAGGTCTAGTGGAAGCACCGTGAAGGTTATGACTCGTGCAAGGGCGTGTAGATTGTTGGCGAATTGTCTTTTGGTGATTGTCCAAGGCCACTTGTGGTGACCCTGAAACGCTTCGATTTGTGCTCCTACCATAGGCGTTGACTCATCTCCGTAGTTATCGATAGCCCAGTGGTAGACACCAGAGCCTAGATCAGCTAAGATATACCCTGCATAACCTGCTAAAGCTGGCTCAAGCCAGAGATGAGAACCAACCCCTCCAATGATAGACTTAGCTAAAGAAGCTAACAAGGTGGTGCAACCAGCTGCAACCCATAAGCGGTGATTCCATGTAGACTGCAGAGTTGGGTCGTTGGAGAGAGGAGGATTCACAAAACGTTTCTCAACCACAAGCTTCTCACGGTTAGTCTGAGGCTTTGTGGTGGTGGTGGTAGTAGCAGAGCACGTGACACGAACATGGAGAAGAGAAGGACGGTGGGTTCTTGAGATGTTGTTGGTGATGGGTCTTAGAGGGTACTTGGTTTGAAATGATACAGCCATTGAAATTTGAAAGGGATGATGTGTGGAAGACACCAAATTTCTATGGAAGCTTAAGCCAATGATAAAGAGGAAGAGATTACTTTAAAGTTATATTGTGGTGTACGTAAGAGATGCGTGGGGCTATAGTGATCACTAGAGATGATTAGCTCTGAAACTTATAGAAACGTTTCAGAATTTGGCTTCTTAATTTCTAACATCACGAACTTATTCCTAACATTTAAAAATAGCTATTACACCCCCAAAACAATAACATCTATATAAATATGAAAATTAATATAAAGTTTTCATTACATGTATTTGAAGAATATACTCGAATAAATACGTTAAACCAAGTCATTAAGAGTTGCGAGTTCGACACGGAAAAGGAAACAAACACTTGACTCACGGCGTTAATCAACAATGGCGGTTTCCTCGTCTCCGGCCATCATCTTCGCCGTTACCGTACTGATGCTTCTCACTGCTTCCTCTGTTAAATTACCGTTTCACCCTCGGGACCTCCTCCCGCTCTTGCCCAGACATCTCTCGTGGCCGCTTCTCAACTCTCTCAACTCCGCCGTCGACCTCCTCCCTACTTACATCGGCGCCGCCTCTATTAAGAACGACGCCGTTGAGTGGAAAGGTGCTTGCTTTTACGAGAACAAGGCTTGGTTGGAGCTCAATAACAAGTCCGGTTCCGAGTTCGGCGGCGGAACACTTCACATTAAGGTTGACGAAATGATGATTTTTATTTTTTTGCATGTTTTAAAGGTTGTGATTTTTATTTTTTTGTTTGAAAATTAAACGTTTGAAAAAAGGTTTGATTTTTGAGGGAATATGTTGAAGGTTTTTGTATGTGGGTTTAGAGTTTTGAAGTTTTTTAATAGAGACTTGTTGATTAATTTTACTTCATTTGTTTTGTTTCTGTGTTTGTATCTGATCATGTGAAACCAATGTTCTAAGAAATCACTCGGCTGTAGTTAGGCGATTTATAGTAGATTATTGATTAGGCAGACTATTAAACCATTAAAAAAATCGTTCTAGAAATATCGTTTTTGCCACTTAGACGCTGTCAAGACCGGTTTTTAGAACACTGTTTTTGATTGATGGATCTTTGATTCTAGTTATTGCGTGTTTTTGTTTAGGTTGACAAGGCACATAGTTGGACTTGCATGGATATTTATGTATTTGTGACTCCATACCGTGTGACATGGGATTGGTACTTCATTTCAAGAGAGCACACCATGGAGTTCAATGAGTGGGAAGGAAAAGCTGAGTATGAATATGTAAGCTCAAGCTACTGTTTTTTTGTGTATTGCTTCAGTTTTTTAGTATTCATATGTCTAATAATGGCTTCTCATATTATTTGATCAGGTTAAGCAGAAAGGAGTTTCGATATTCCTCATGGAAGCAGGGATGGTGGGAACTCTCAGAGCATTGTGGGATGTTTTCCCTCTCTTTACCAATACCGGTTGGGGGGAGAATTCTAACATCGCGTTTCTTGAGAAGCATATGGGTGCTAATTTTGATGCTCGTCCTCAACCTTCTTGGGTTACTAACATTACTACCGATGAAATCCACTCGGGAGACATGCTAGCTATCTCAAAGATCCGTGGGCGGTGGGGTGGTTTTGAGACCCTTGAGAAGTGGGTAAGTGGAGCTTATGCTGGCCACACTGCTGTCTGTTTGAGGGATTCTGATGGGAAACTCTGGGTTGGTGAATCCGGTAATGAAAATGAAAAGGTAACACTTGAAGCATGAATTCGTTTGAAACATCATTGCAATGGTTACTCTAAACTTGACATGCCATATTCATATTTATACCAATGGTTCTTGTGAACTTTTTTGGGTCAATAGGGAGAAGATGTAATAGCGGTATTGCCATGGGAAGAGTGGTGGGAGTTCGAACAAACCAAGGATGACGCAAATCCCCATATTGCATTGCTACCGTTGCATCCTGATTATCGAGCCAAGTTTAATGTTACAGCTGCATGGGAATATGCTCGCAGCATGGATGGTAAACCGTATGGCTATCACAACTTGATTTTTAGCTGGATTGATACATTCAGCGGGAACTACCCACCTCCTTTGGATGCTCATCTTGTATGTTTTCTTCTCTTAAAAAAACCTTTGCGTTAGATGAAAATATGAACTTCAGTTTTGTCTCTTTCTTGTTCTCTCTTTAAACAACACCTTCGTTGAGGTTAATGACTCCTTTGCTCTGCATCTTCTTTTCTTTTGTTCAATATGTTTCCAGGTTGCTTCTGTCATGACGGTTTGGAGCAAAATCCAGCCTGATTATGCTGCTAATATGTGGAATGAAGCTCTTAACAAGCGACTCGGGACAGAGGTATTTTTTGTTCAAAACTCTTCTCTGTTATCATGTTATTCGTTTTCTTTAGTTCTTTCTCTGAGATGTTGTGAAATGGCAGGGTCTTGATCTTCCTGATGTACTCGTGGAAGTCGAGAAGCGTGGATCCTCTTTTGACGAGTTGCTAGCAGTTCCTGAACAAGATGATTGGATATATAGCGATGGGAAATCAACTTCTTGTATCGCTTTCATCCTCGAAATGTACAAAGAAGCTGGCTTGTTTGATCCAATCTCTAGTTCCATCCAAGTCACTGAATTTACGGTAAGAGAACTAACCTATGCAAATCTAGAAGATGCTACATACACCCACACTGAACAGGGGAATCTATTTTTGCAGATCAAAGATGCTTACATGCTCAAGTTTTTCGAGAACAATGCAAGCCGTTTACCTAAATGGTGCAATGACAACGACGATGTAAAGCTTCCGTACTGTCAAATACTTGGGAAATACAGAATGGAGCTTCCAGGTTACAACACTATGGAGCCATACCCGCATATGAACGAGCACTGCCCGTCTCTGCCTCCAAAGTACAACAGACCAAAGAACTGCTAGAACCAACATATGAACTGTGTTTTCTGTTTGTTAGGAATGGCATTCGTGTAATGATCCACGAATCATGTGAAAATGTTCATTTCAAATACATTTGCAAAGAAAAAAAACGTTGGGAAGAAGATTCTGTATACTTTTGTAAATAAAATAGTTATAGACGTAATCTTAGGTGGACTCAAAATGATTAAGCTTGTTAACATTTATCATTGATACAACAAAGCTTGACACTGGATGACGCAAAACTGGTTGATTTGGATGATAAAACAAAATGACTAGGTCTCAACTAAACCTCTTTCCCAATCAAATACACTCGACATGTCAAAATTTCTATGAAGCAACACCTTTTGAGAGTCCCCTGGCTTAACTTTAAGCATATCAGAGAATATCAGCAGAAGGTGTTGGCATGCATGACGTTCATCGATCTTTTGCAGATCTGTGGCCGGTTCCGATGAAAGATCCTTCCATGCTTGATAATATGACCTGCAGATAAGAAATAATGTCAAGCTTTGGAATGATGAACAACGCTTTACAAAGTGACTGAACAACAGAGGACTCGTTTTACCATCTCCAGTCTGCTGAAGCCTCAGGAGGACTTCTTATTCTGGAACACAGAGATTTGATGAGCTCGTAATCGCCATCAGACTCTGAACCTACGCAGAAGAATACCAAAGTTTCAACATACAGACGTGTTGAGTGCCAGAAACACGTGAGAGCATATTGGGATCTAATCAGATGTAGCTTAACACCTAAGAACCAACATATCAAATAATATAGCAGATTATCTCTAACCAACTGAAATTCATGCAGCAAGCTTCATTTCAGTGACAAAACCCAAACCTACTTGAATTTCTAGAACAAGGCGAGTTATAATAGTTGGTGAAAAGAAGCATACCTGCAATTTCGAGGCCATTACGAAGAAGCATGGAAGAAAGTGCACATACAACAGAGGGAAGAAGATTGTAGTTTGTAGACAAAAGCTGTTGGAGGTGTACGATTACTTCCCCTATTATGTGCTCTGACTTTGTCTCGCTACCTTCGAGATTCCTTGTCTTAAAGTACTCTAACAATGTTAGCAAAGTTTCTGGCTTTGTTTTACTTAAGACTGTCGGATCCGAATCATTAGCTTTAGAATAAATCTTCCCAAGAAGCACAGAAGCCAACAGCCAACGTAGAAATTTTGCTACCATACCCTCCTCTTGTGGTTCTTCAGTGAGTGTTTTAGTATCTTGATGAGACTCACTTGGCTTAGATCCCTTTTTAAGATCACTCTTCAAGGCTGTCGAGGTTCCCCACAAAAGAAACTTTCTCAGCTTGTCTACGTCCTGAAAAGATATCGTATGAGACAAAAACTTTTGAACTGTTCAAATCAAATTGGAGGGATGGTCAATAAGTCAGAGAAAGAGAGAGAGGGAGAAAGATACCATGCATATAAGTTCAAATGGCGGGGTGGTCATTAATATAGTATCAATCCCACGCTCTGCACTATCTTCGACTTGAGGAGAATCGCAGTTAGCAACAGCCTCAAAGAGTTGTAATATCCCATCGATAGTGATGGTGAAATGTGGCTGGTACATGTTTCGTAGTTTCTGTGATATCTTTAGAGTAGCAGACAATATCTGCAGAACTAAATCAACCAAAGTACTGTTTTCTTGTATTGAAACCAATCCACCACCACCCAAAAGTCTGCATAAACGCGATGAGATTTCCATTAGCCCTTCGAGGGGAAATGGATAACCAATTCGGTTGTTGTGGTCGGACTCTATTATGGATTTCTGACCACATTCTCCATAGGGCCCTCTCATCTCTTCCCCTTGCAACCACTCTGTAACGCTTCTGGAGGCCAGAACATCAGTTATAACCTGATAAAGCAATATCACAAAGCAATTCCATTAACGAATACACTATTCTACATAAGGACTCTTGATTCAATAAAACAATGTGCACGCTTGACCATGAATAATAGCATTAATGGACTGAAATTGTACATACATTCAAGACTGCTACCACACGAAAATCTTCATCTCTTATGGGCTTTGTAGTAAACATTGAGATAAGTGATGAACACCATGAAAACAGACCACAATTTTGAACTAGATGTCTGGCCATCTTATGGAATTTGACTGACTTCCTCACAACCTGAAAAGTGAAAGAATTAAGATTTTCTCCCGTTGGATTAAGAGCTCAAAGTTGAAAAAGATACCACAGAGATATGTTTTCAGAATTAGCCTTATGTTAAATTTGAAGAAAGGAACTGTAAAATGCAAAATTAACACGAAGTGACATTGAGAAAAGAAAGTATCACCTGAAGGATTAGTCCTTTAGTTTCATCATCAGCAAGAGGAGTTGAGGAAAAACTCATCATATCCTGAAGGATGGAGTTTCCATTGTAGAGTTTAGCATCCTCATCTGATTTCAAGCCCACGCACACTAGGCGAAGTTCCCAAAGCCTCTGTGATCTAAAGTTAAATGCACTGCTCCACAAAAATTCATGAAACAAAGGTATTCCCTAACAAAGAGAAAAAAAAAAAAAAAACAGTTTCAGTGCTGGCAAAGTGTTAAGGACAAAGAAGATGTTTCAGAGTTTTCAGAGAATAAGTACCCTCAGATTCAGTGAAGGTGAGCTCTTCAACAGTTTTTTAATGGGAACATAATGTTCGTGAGAAGAATTCAACAATATCAGAGATGCCTCTGCGGCAAAAACAGCAGAAACAGTTGGGATTCTTTGCCATGGTTCCTCAACTCCATTTTTCAGACACAGCAGCAGAAGCCTAATCCACTTTACTTGCTTATTCCTCGTACAACTCTACATCAAAAAGTTTTATTTAAAAAAGAAGCAATTTAACTTTGGAATAATCAAGAACAAATCTGGCAACTATCCTCAGCAAAACCTATTAATTAAAGAAAGGAGCGAAAAGGATTGGTAGGCCTATGACCAATCCTTATGCTAGCTAGCAGTTGCAATTACAAATCCTCAGAGCAGATAGGGTAGGCCCAAATATTTTTCTTCTTAATACCCTTTCTCATATTGTGTACAGTTTAAATTACTAAAAGTACCATTTATCAGGGAAATGATAACACCTAGGGATTCTGAGGAGAACATCAGTAGACAGTCAAAACAGGCAATGCATACAGATAAGTTAAACATACGATAAGTATTACCTCAAGAACATCCAGAAACATCTTAAGAGTGTCATAGGCCAATTTTCTAATCCCAAGATCTGCTGAAGACATGCTCACAAATACAACAGCAAGCAAGCCTAAACTGGCGAATTCCAAAGGTTCAATATATCCCACGGACAATGAATGGATTGAGAATCGCAGGATGAAAGCCGGATCATATCGTTCAATGTCATCAACTATAGGTGACAATTCCTACACAGGAAAGATGGATTAGTTTGAACGTTGTTTGTAAATGCAATGACAAGAATTTTTATCTGAATTAAAATTAAAGACAGGTACCTCGCTTATTGGATCATCGGATAGGTAAGAGTTGTCCGAGACCTCTGCGCTTCGTTGATCAGGAAAATACAAAACAGTTAGAGCACATATTTTGGGATCAACACAAAGATTCTCTTTGAAAAGTCTGTGTCGGAGATCTTCCACTAAATCATCTTCGCCACTGTCAGATGCATCCTGAGAGAGACGTAGTCCCTCTCTCATTTTCAAGGCAGCTTTACCCCACAAATAACCTGTTTCAGAAACATCTAGCGTGTGCTCGTCATCAATTAACTCGATATCACGTATCAGCTTGTAGAGCTCGATGTCGATTTCGCTTAGAGTTGCACCATAAGAACACAAAAGAAGAAAGTGCAGTTCTTTCACAATGATTCCTGAGTCTTTTCCACATTTGGACAGCAGCACTCTGACAATTTTCACAATCTCCAACTGCTTCGCATAGTCAGGTGCTTGGAGACGACAACTTCCACCTCTGACAGAATCTGGACTTGGGATGATAAGATGTTTTAGAATGCTGGAGATAGGCCTAAATAATTCACCAGGGTGTGAGGAAGATAGAGAACTGATAGTCGGTGTAAACTGTGAGTGAGATATTAGGAGTTGTATATATGGTGCATATGAGTACGTTCCTCTAGACAGTAAGGAGAAAATTTCCCTCAGTGTCTTCAATGTCCTCGAGTCCTCAAATCTGTACAGAAGAACTGACTTCATCAGACCCTCAAGGAAAGGAAGGGAATCCAAGTGAACAAGCTCCTCGCACATGTGTTCCAAAAACTTTAGAATATTTCTCAGAATGAAGTTTTCAAGACTTTTGCACAGGAACCCACATTTGTCTTGTTTCCTCTCGGAATTCCCTTTAAAAGAACCATCAAATCTCTTGACAACACATTGCCACCTATCAACAAAGTAATTTAATAACGGCGTGAAGAAACTCCCTTTGTTGGATCCCATTTCTGAGGAACTTTCCTTCACACAACTACCTGCTTGACGTTTGAAATTGCTATACGCAGGAAACAAACAGATCCTCGAGAGTTCGACTTTGGCAACTTCACGGATGGCAACATTAAACATACAGTCTACTGATTGAACGTCCACTTCTTTTATTTCGTAATCCAACATCTCTTTGCCAGCAATAGTGTGAGGAAACATGGACTGGAATACCTTTAAGAGATCTTCTGTTTTAGTTGGACTTTCAGTCCAGATAAAATGATCCTGAAACATACGTACTGCCTTCCCAAGAAGACTCGCCTTAAACATAGTGTCGATATCCTCAGTCGTCGACAGAAGAGCCTCTTCATATTTCTCTTCAAAGATGCACCCAGAAGAAAACTTCGGCCACTGTAGAAAACCATTTATTAGTATATTTGAATAAACTGAAGTTATATCCAAACATCTACTACACGGATTCTCAAGTTTAGCAAAAACTGGTGACAGATACGATAGCACAGCAGGTAGAAGCATGATGAACTGATCATCAGTAAGCGCACAGTCACCATGTTGCTTACTTAGCATACTATAGAAAAAGTTTCCAAAGATTGACCGATGCAAGGGACTGGACTCCACAAGATAAAACAATATCTTGGCTCTGGTCATGCTTGCCCGGTTAATGCAATGAATTATCAAGTCTTCAGGGGTTCTACCAACAATCTGTGAGATTATCACGGTCAACAGGTGAGCACTACTATGCTGATTATTTTTCCCCCTGAAAATGCCACCCCCAACTTTAAGCAAACAAGTGTTAGCCGAAACCAAACCAAAAGAGGTAGAACACCTGCATGCCAGGCTATAGACTTCCTCAAGGAGGTTACTGTCATAATTATTTTCTTCTAAATCCCACAGCAAATCATACATCTTTCTCTTAGCAGCCGTCTGCTGTGAATACAATGTAAGCATTTCGAAAGCCCCGCCAGCGATATCCAATCCCAAACTGACAATCTTGCTCAAATTTGGGCTTGCCAATTCTTCCACATCAATCAGCATGGAACGAGCAAGATTTAAAAGCTTAAAAGGGGATATAAATCTCAACAAAGCATGAATTACTTGTGATGGTTGTAGAAGCGGCGCGTAACTTTGAGTACCAACACAAAGCTCCAACTTACCCCTAAATTCCAAGAGAAGCGTTCCAACCAAGTTTTTAAAAGCCACAATTGACTTGTTTTCCCTGAGTTCCCCTTTCTGCACAATGTGTCTCTCATCAAACAAAAAATGCTCACAAGTAGAAGCCAATAGATCAAGGATGTGCTGATCTATTTCACTAAGAACTATCCTGCCCGCTGCCAGCGAAGTTTCTGAAAAAATCTCAACATTCTGCACTTTAAGTAATGTGACACAATCCAAGGGACTCTCCAACAGTGCCATCACAACTGGGTGGCAAAAAACACTCTCGGACACTTGATGCTTCAACTTTGCAAAAGGAACAAGCACTTTATCTGAAGAGGGTTCCAGCTCTGATATTTGGGAGAACAAGTGCTTCATGAGACGTAAGCAGATCTCAGAGAGTTGACAGAGTACCGGAGCTGGTTGAACCTTGTAAAATGACCGAATATGGTAGAGATGGAAGAGTACTAATTTGATAGATTCAAAACTATCACTTTTAGGATGCGAAACTTTTCGAAGCAGTAACTCTGATATTCTTGGTAACCAAGATGTGTCCATGCTTTTAATTGCGGTAAGCAATTCAGGAAAAGGAAGCTGCTCTAAAAAAGTAGGGAAGGCGGGAGATTCAGTATCAGGAACGTCCATCTTACTTTTGATTTCTTCAGTTATGGATGAGTGGTCATCAAAACCAGTCTCACTATATACTGTTCCTTCACGAAGATTTCTTGACCCAGTAAGTTCTGAACCTCGCACAAGTAAGTCAGGCGATAGCTTTGAAAGGTCTCCGAGGAAATTTTCCTCTAGAAAGGCGATCGCCTGTAAAACTGAGAATGATGTTCCGTAGAGAGTCCAGGAAATAGCCATCACAGAATCAAAATTCTTCAGAATCGATTCAGGTCTTGCACATATCAATGCAGAAGAGAACGACTGAACGATTCCAGCAATTTCATCCGGAGAACTACGTCTCACCAGCACTTTTATCTCATCAAGAGTATCAGCAAAAGAAGTATCGGCAAGTCGACCTATTGTCCTTCTGGAATGCAAGATGAAGGGTTTTTTGTCTGACAAAGATTGTGAGAAAAGCAGCAACGCTCTCAATGGCCACCATTCACATAAAGAATCCTTAGATCCATCAACCACCTCAGACAAAACTGACTCGACCAAACATGACAGTGGTCTGGAATCTACCTACAATAATCAATATACAGAAAAGATATTGGTATCTTAAGCGGTGTAAACTAGAATATAAATATAGTGCATGGAAAAACATAATATATATATAAGCAGATGTATGTTTACCTGAGTTTGCAAAAGATATTTCAGCGTGGTGCAAACGTACAGAGATATTTCTGACTTCTCCGGGAAAGTAAGGCTTTTAGATACAGTAAGTAGCTTCACACACTTCTGCAGTACACAAACAATTAGGGGGCTGAAACCAATTGATACACCTGCAGCCAACACATAGAAGATAGAAATCAATATTTCCTCTAGGTTTATCACAAGTCTACAGGAATAGTAACCAGGATTATAGTTGCATGGGAATCAAATGAATCGTGTTCGATAATTAACAAATTATCTTTGTGCAGACCAATTTTTTGGAGCTCGTAACCTACAAATAGTTACAGAAAATAAGGTAGATAAACAATCACTGGATCAACATATTAGACACCTCAGATGCCAAACCTGAGCAAAAAGAGTAAAACACATGAAACCTATACCAAACCATCGATTTTGAAGGCACTAAAACCTATACCTTTTAAATGGGACAGGCTACTTCTGATAATATCCCAGTACTTGAACATATTCTTTCCAACCGTCCTAACTGCATCATATAAAAAGGAGATGACAACTTGTGACGTGCTCTGTACAGCCTCCTGAACCTTAAGAGGTCCTTTGGTCTTTCCAAAACCTTGTAGAAACCGAAACCAAGCACCAATTTCACTTGGATTTTTGTCAAAAGCACCAGTGCTGCTCATAGCTACCAGTGCTAAATTGTAAGCTAGATCCCTCACCTCGTCGTCTGATGAGAAAAGAAACAAATTCACGAATACATCGAGATGTATGTACATATGTGGTGGCATTCTTGAAGGAATGCTCTCACTTTGGGACCTTGGCGTCCAGCTGATGTACTCATTTAGAAAAGACAAGACAGCTCTCTGCAATTCAGCTGGCAACCATGATGAACGTTCTTTAGGCAAAAATTTCATGAAGACATCAAACGATCCTTCAAGCACATTAGGCACAGTACGCTGCAAAAATGAAAAACCTGAGCTCATCAAACACAGATGATGAATGTCTAAGCTACTAGCCTATTATTAATGCATATACATCTTAAAAATAACAAACTAAACGATATCAAACTGAAAAAAAAAAGCAACTAGAAATTTGACCAAATCTGAGTAACCAAAGCAAGACCATCTCCTGTTCTCTAGCTGTCAACTGACCAAACCACTACAACTCCAAAAATCAAACTTCAGTCGGCATACTACGCTTGCAAGAACTTCAAAACTAAAATTTGACACGGAGGATCCAAAAGGACAGTACAAAACAATAAGACACACTATCATCATTTAAATATCATTAAGCAAGAGTAAAACAATGTACAAAATGTGACAAGTCAACGTACCACATAAATTCTAAGAACATCCATAATCTTTATGCGCAAGTACATCTCTGCTTCTTCGACTGAATCAACAGGCTTGGAACAACGCTCTGAAGCCCAAATTTCTGAAACATTCTGAAGATATTCATTTCCATCTGTCATATGAGCATCCACAGGATCCTCTGCCAAACCTACCCCACCAATGACGATATCACCAGCCACTTCGTCCAAAACATCCTTCTCAGATCTCTTAATGCGTTTTTCTCTACCTACTACTCCACTATTCAACACTGCTTTTCTCTTCAAAGACGGCTTTTGAATTCCACTAGCATCGCTCTGAGACTTCAGTTCAGTTAATAACACCTGAGAATCTGGAAAAAAGCTTCTCACCTCACCCATGACATCCCGCTCAAGAGAAGCCTGAATTTGCTCAGAGCAGCTATGAGAAGCAGTAACAAACGAATCCCAGAGCAAAAGCGTCTCCGAGAGGAATCTCAAGGTCCCATGTTTCACAAAAAATTTAGGGCAAAGCATCCCCCTGGTGATCAACAACCGGCTAAATGGTCGGGGGCATATACATTTCATGATAGTCTGAACTTCTTTCATGATAGTCTGAACTTCTGAACCACCTGAAGGAGGTGTAGAACGTTGATCTGGATTGAGAAACTCAAAAGAACATGACTTTCTTACTGAAGATACCAAATTTGCTGCCAAGGAAACAGAAGAAACCCTGCAATAACTTCACTTAGTATGCAAAAAGAAAAAGAAAAATAGCAAAAAATGGGACGGTACATGCACTCAAAAACAAAGATATAGATACACTAACCAGGATGGTGATGCGAAATTTTCCACATTGTATGGGAATTCTTCAAAGAAAGCTGAAGCTAAAGACGGTCTACCCCTAACAATTGCTAGAAGCAAATCCCTGTGATAAACGATTTCTGTTGCTCTCAATTTCTTCATGAACATTAGCAGTCTTTCTAAATTGCCTGTCAACTTTCTCGTTTCATCTGGCATCAATCCATTACTTGGGTCTGTACAAACTTTAACAAGAACATCATGGGCCAACTCATTCACAGTCCCACCATCCTCTCTTGCTGAAATGCTGGCTAGCTGCTCTAGAGTAGCAATTCCGAAAAGAACACTCCTTAGACTAGGAAGAATCATTGATTCTTCAACAAGGATCTTGTTTGTCAACGTAGACAATACATACGCCACAGTGTCATCGTCGTCATCATCTCCTTTCCCAAGGCCTCGTAGGACTTTCGAATACATATCCTTCTGCTGTAAAACATCGCTTAACAATCTCGGCTTCCCAACTTCGAGGAATGATACTGCAAACACAACACAAGCCCTCCTCGTTCTGTTGCCAGCCCCTCTTGTTTTATACTCCGCCAGTCTCGCAAAACCCTTAAAATCAAAATTCCC
Organism: Sinapis alba; assembly: GCA_012274485.2. Lineage (NCBI taxonomy): Eukaryota > Viridiplantae > Streptophyta > Magnoliopsida > Brassicales > Brassicaceae > Sinapis > Sinapis alba. Next base: position 44,115 of record MU107064.1, on the reverse strand, counting down.
AGCTATTTCTGATGCCAAGCGTGGACCACGTCTAACCATCGAAGTCAACAGCCCAAGCGCAGCGTTCTGCTGTTTACTCTCTTTGCTATTTAATTCCTTGCAAATCTCATCCAATTTATCTTGAATAAGTAACAAACAGAACCGGTCAAGAGCTGTTCCAATATCAGTTGATCTACCTTTCCCCTCTGGATGACTCAAAACCGTCTGGATGAGGGAGAATATATGGTATAGTCCTTGCTTTCCATGTCGAATCCTCCATGCCTCTAGAAGCTCAGCAAACTCAGGTGACTTCTGGAAATATAAACGCAACAAATCGCCGCCAGTTTCTCCTTTTAGTAACTTGATAAACTCTTTTGCAGCATCAGAGCATAGCTTAATCTCTTCTGAGCAAAGCTTATGCAGCAGTTCCCTAAGCTTAGCTTCGTGGGACGGTCCGAAAGACATCACCACCTCAAGATTACTATTCCCTCCGTTAATTACCATTCCTGAAAAGTAAACTACTTCCGCACTAGCTCACAACTAGCCAAGAGAATTAAAGCTACCCAAAGACTAAAACTTTTTTTTGTTAAGCAAAACAAAGTTCAAAAACTTGTTTTTGTTTTTGGTCGCAGAATCAAACAGAGTTTGTAAGGCACAGTTCAACTCTTAACGTACCTTGTTCTTCTTCAATGTCTGATTTTGATTCTGCTATGTCTGAAAGGTGAGGGGGTTTAGGGTTTAAAACGAGAAAAGATTCCGGCGACGTGTTGCAGCTGAAAGTAGGGTTTTAAATCCTTAAAACCGATCCCGACCGGTCAAAAGTTTCGGTAATTAGGATTCGAAATTATTCTGCCTCTTACCGGTTTAGTACTAAACCGGGTTGTTTCAGTGCTCTCATAATGGGCCGAAGCCTTTTATATTGGGGTATGTGAGGTCCAAATCATTAAAGATATTTTTCTTTTTCTATATATGGGTTTATTGAGTTTGTGCGCCATGCGTTCATTACATTTCACTTTCTAGTATGAAATCCTTTTGTAGTCTTCTTCATACCTCTCAGTTCAATTTCTTTCAGTGGTTAGTATTCTCTAATTTCTCAAAGTTGGATCCACATTGTCTACCAGTTATCTGCTAACTTCAGAATCTGTTTATCTTAATCTTCAAGCTGTATCAAATATCTGCTGATATTTTTGGATCTTGAGATGGATAATTTTGCAACTGGTTTCATCTGTGCCTGTTTGTTTTAGTGACTGTTTGCTATAGACTGTAGAAGTCATAGTTTCCTCCTAAGTTCACCTGTTTGTTATTTGCAAACAGGTGTACATCAGAGCACTCGAGGAAATCCCGGAGAAGGTGATACAACCAACACAACGGTGCGTACTTTGTTTTCCCGCCCTCTACCTCCGGCACAACATGTCCAATACCTGAAGCATCAAGGTAAAAAAAATACTTGAGTCTCTTAATAGATACCTTAAAGAACAACCGATGTTTTTTTGCTCTTAACTAGAATGAACCATTTGTGGTGATGTAGGTGTAGTTGCAGCTGGCCAGCTGCTGCAGCTATGCGTTTCCCAACCGTTGACGACGGTTGTACTGCAACCTTACAGCGTTTCCGTCCAATATCCGGTTATGCAGCCTCCTTTCCCGACGAATCAGCCAATGCCAGTTGCTGTTCCTAATGGCTTCTTTGGCAATTTCCATAAATAGAGTCTTTTCCTGTTTATGGTTTCATACCTTTATTCTTTGCCTCTCCAGCCTAGTAAGGGTTTAAAAAAAAAAAGCTTTTTGTTCGGTTTTGGCTATTACTTGTTCTTGATTCATTGGTTTGTCGCTTTTGGATTGGGTAAAAACTATTGTAGAATGTGAAAACATTATATCACTCTTTGGTTGAAATAAGTGGGAGACGGTATAATACAAATTGATATAATATAGAATGAAGTACGTCTTTTTTTTTTGCATGTTCTTTTAACAACTGTTGCTGTAAAAAGAACAAATCATAATGGGAGATATGACTTCTCATTTTTTACTCTTTCCCACTCCTCTCGAATAACTACGTGAAAGCCTGAAAGGCAACAACTTTAAGGTCCTCAATAGCTCTCTTAATCATCTCCAACCAATCAGTTTATGTAAGACTACAGCAAACACATGGTTAACATGAGATGTGTTTAGGATGGTGGCTGCCATGTCCCGGGCCTAAATGATGATCCAGACCCTGATGGCTCTGTTGTCCTGCATCATCATCATCGCTATTAGTTTATGTTCATAGAGAACAGATTCTGCTTGCTAGAGGTTTGTAACAATCAGAAAGAACGTTTCACGTTTCATAACCGTCATACTGAATACGTGTGTTAGGTTTAAAAAGGTAGACTTACTTTGATTCAGGTGGCTCTCCAGTAACTATCTCGGGTTCATGTTCCTTGACCCTGTAAAAACCAATGTGTAGAACATTTGGTTGTGGATGTGAAAGATGCTGTGTCTTGCATTCGGCAAAGTGAAAAGATTTAACACAAGATATGATTTGTGCATAGGTATTTTACCTGGATTGATCTGCTTCTTTACTAGCTTCCTCTGCTTTATCACCTTAAAGCATTAACAAACAAACAAACAAAATCTGTTAGTCCTACTTCCATGAGTTTGTGACAGAATAAATAAGTTGTTTATTGTTCTTATACGAAAACTAGCAACTGTAGAAACCTCACCCTAAGAATCAACAAATGACAAAGTGAGATAAAACTGTTATTGCCATTCTAATCTTATCCCAACCACAATGGACGTACATGAAAAACCTTTACTATCAGTCACCATAGCTTCAGGACTATATGGTGACTGACTCCCTTAATCAATTGATACAGAGAAAATGTAATACCTTTTGAATCCTCTGGGAAATGGCGAACAAAGCTTGTCAAATCGGGACCCTCAACTTTACCTTTATACAAGGAGAGACAATGTTAAGCGTCCACTTCATAAATGAAAAAAAATAAATTAAACAACTTTTGTAGAAACTCGCTAAATGTTATTTACCAATGCTCGTGATTTTGCCTCCAGTTCCTTCTCTGGCTTTCTTCTCCTCCTCTTCTTTCTTGAGAACTTGAAAAGGCAAAAAGAAGAACAATAAACATTTGCAAGTGACATTAAATAGATAAACACACACCAATTTCTGGGCTTGAAATACAGAGAGCAGCAGCAATAACAGTGACTTTTGTTCATTCAGAAAGTCTAGGTTCCAAAAGTAATAAACAGTTTGCAGAATGGATCAGAGGCGGCCAGGAAAAACGAATGTTGAGACATCTATGAATGACAGGTACTAAAAATGTATTAATAATGTGGGAACACCTACGAGCAACATTAAGCTTCACACGCTCACGCCTTGCATCAAGGTCAGCCATTTCCTGGACCATTAAGAAACACCCACCAACATCAGATCAGATACTAAATGCAACGAAACCATGAACATGAAGAACACACATTGCTAAATTACAAATAATTCAGGTCAAAGAAGAGTTTTATCTTACCTCTGGAGTAGGAGCTCTTTTTCGCTGCCCATTGAGCCAACATATCCATTCAACTACACAACAATGATCAAACAAGAAAATGTAACTAGATCTATGCAAATAATCAGGTGTAAGCCTACCTTAAACCCCAATAGAGAATGAATACATATATATATATGCTCAACCATGAAACAAGCCACATCTGATGAAGTCTGAGAAAGGAGGAGAATTAGTTACCAGGAATAGAAGTTGGGTCTTCTTCTCTTCTAAAGACAACCCATCTTTTCTCCTTTACTGCAAAGTAGAAAGAAGCAAATCAGAATATGGTACTCCACAAAACAAGATCGTTTGTGTTCATATAAATAAGTTATCTTTAGTTTCATATGGGTATTGAGTATCAACTACATGATCCAACCAGTGCTCATTACACGATCCTACGATAGAAGAGGACTCGTTTCAGCATCGCTGATCAATTGAATTCAAACACATATCACAAGAAGAATAAAAAACAAGTCTTTGGACACGGAACAAAACAGGGCCAGGACTGCTGTTTCATCTAATCGAAGGGAGGATTTAAGAAAGAAAAAAAGATTGAGGTAAGAGATTGGGAGGAACAATACTCGCCCAGACCGTCAATCTGCTCGGTTCTGGAGAAGTACTTGTTACCAGTCTTGTCTGCTCCGATGAAACTCTTGCTTCTGAACAAACCGGCTACTCTCGCCCATATCTTCGACATTGTTCCCCGATCAAAAGGTCTGCTCCGTCTGGGATCCGGATCCACCACTGTTTCGTTATATCCGGTTAGAATAAAGATCCGACCCGATTAATACTTTTTTGTAAAAATTATAATTGTTTTGTAACTGATTATATAGCCCATACGAAAAGCCCAATAAAATAATTTGAAGATAAGACTTTGTTAACAGCTTAATAATGGTTCGATAACCATAAAACCCGGTTTAGATTCACAAAAGGAATTCGACCAAATGTACCGGTTACACATCAAACCAAATTTACAGAGACTACAACGATGACGAGGGTTTTAGTACGCCTTCGAGGACTCTGTTTCAAACCCCGCGCTTTGCCTCCCATCGTTCCACTTCAATCAACCCCGTCGCCGTTTATTCTTGCCAAATCTCTTCAAAAATCTTATCTTCTCCTCACTAACTACTGTAAAGTACTATCCTTTGTTTCGTCTCTGCAACTCGTTGAGTTCGTGGAGAGGCTTGACCTTGAGATTTGGTGGGTTTAAGCGATGTTAAAGGTGAAGGGTTTGTGCTATCGCTTAGTTAAATCGAGAAAGGCTACGACTTGCACTCTTCCTTCGGACCCATCATCAACCTCCGCTTCGGGTGACCACCGCTCCAGATGTTTGTCGTTGATAGTTAACCTTCGCCGACGAGGTCTCGTGGACTCTGCTCGGGAAGTTACTCGCCGTGTCATTGACGGTTGTTCTTCTATACCAGAAGCTGTTTTAGTTTCCGACTTTGTAGTCAACAATGGAATAGAACTCGACTCTTGCTGCTGCGGCGCATTGATAAGGAAGCTCACGGAGATGGGTCAGCCTGGATTGGCTGAAACTTTCTACAACCAACGTGTACTCGGAAACGGTATTGTTCCTGATTCGTCGGTTTTGAATTCAATGGTTCTTTGTTTGGTTAAGTTGAGGAGATTCGACGAGGCTAGAGCACATTTAGATAGAGTTCTAGCTTCTGGTTATGTTCCTAGTGACAACGCTTGTAGCTTAGTGGTTGATGAGCTTTGTAATCAAGGTCAGTATCTCGAGGCGTATCTTTACTTTGAACAAGTCAAAGCCAGAGGCAGTGGTTTGTGGCTTTGGTGTTGCAAGAGATTGTTTAAAGGATTGTGCGGTCATGGTCACTTGGATGAAGCGGTTGGGATGTTAGACACTCTTTGTGAGATGACTAGAATGCCTCTTCCGGTTAATCTATATAAGTCTCTCTTTTACGGGTTTTGTACAAGAGGATGTGCTGCTGAAGCAGAGGCTCTGTTTGATCATATGGAAGCTGACGGCTACTTTGTGGATAAGGTCATGTACACTTGTTTGATGAAAGAGTATTGCAAGGACAATGATATGACGATGGCGATGCGGCTCTACTTGCGGATGGTTGAGAAAAGCTGTGAGCTTGACACTTATATTTTCAACACTTTGATTCATGGGTTCATGAAGTTGGGTATACTCGATAAAGGGAGGGTTATGTTTAGTCAAATGATGAAAAAGGGTGTGCGCTTGAATGTTTTCACATACCATATAATGATTGGTAGCTACTGCAAAGAAGGTAATGTTGATTATGCTTTGAGGCTTTTCGAGAACAGCGCAGGGGTCGAAGATATATCACGCAACGTGCATTGTTATACGAATCTTATATCCGCGTTTCACAAGAAGGGCGGATTGGATAAAGCTCTTGGCTTGTTGATGAGGATGCTAGACAACGGGGTTGTCCCTGACCATATTACTTACTTTGTACTCTTGAAGATGCTCCCAAAATACCATGAGCTTAAGTACGCTATGGTTATCTTACAAGCAATTGTGGATAATGGATGTGGGATAAGTCCACCGGTTATTGATGACCTTGAAAACATTGAGGTAAAGGTTGAGTCTTTGCTTGAGGAGGTTGCTAGAAAAAACGCGAAGCTAGCTGCCAAGGGACTTGCCGTTGTCACAACTGCTCTATGTTCGCAAAGAAACTTCACCGCTGCTTTATCTCGTATTAAGAAAATGGTGAATCTAGGATGCACGCCCTTACCCTTTTCATACAACTCAGTGATCAAATGTCTATTTCAAGAAGGTCTTATAGAAGATTTGGGATCTTTAGTCAATCATATTCAAGAATGGGGATTCGTTCCAGATCCTGATACGTACTTGATAGTTGTGAATGAGTTATGCAAGAATAACGACAGAGACGCTGCCTTTGCTGTTGTAGATGTGATGGAGGAGCTTGGTTTGAAACCTACAGTTGCTATTTACAGTTCAATCATTGGCTCTCTTGGCAGACAAGGAAAAGTTGTTGAGGCGGAAGAGACCTTTGCCAGGATGCTTGAGTCTGGGATTCAACCTGATGAGATTGCTTACATGATTATGATCAATGCATATGCGAGAAACGCAAGAATCAATGAAGCAAATGAGTTAGTTGAAGAAGTCGTCAGACTTTTTGTCCGACCTAGCTCTTTTACTTACACGGTGTTGATCAGTGGATTTGTGAAGACTGGTATGATCGAGAAAGGATGTCAGTATCTTGATAAGATGGTCGAAGACGGGTTATCTCCAAACGTTGTGTTGTATACTTCACTCATTGGGCATTTCTTGAAGAAGGGAGACTTCAAGTTTTCTTTCACATTGTTTGGTTTAATGGGAGAAAATGAGGTAAAACATGATCACGTTGCGTACATCACACTGCTTAGCGGTTTATGGAGAGCAATGGCACGAAAGAGACAAGTGTTTGTTGAGCCTGGTAAAGAAGAGCTTCTTCGACGTCTTCTTCAGACAAATCCTGTAGCATCAATCCCCTCTTCTGTATGCAACTACACATCAAAAAGCTTTGCAATGGAAGTGATTGGGAAAGTGAAAACGTCTGTAGTCCCTAACTTATACCTCCACAACGCCATTATAACAGGATACTGTGCTGCAGGAAGGCTTGATGAAGCTTATAACCATTTCCACTCAATGCAGAAGGAAGGAGTTCTCCCAAATCAGGTGACTTTCACTATCCTAATGAAAGCTCATATCAAAGCAGGCGACGTTGAGTCTGCTATAGCTTTGTTTGAGGACTCGGATTGCGAGCCAGATCAAGTTATGTACAGTACTCTGCTTAAGGGTCTCTGTAAAAGTCAAAGACCTCGTGATGCTTTAGCTCTGATGTTAGAAATGCAGAAGGATGGTGTATATCCAAACAGAGACTCTTATGAAACGCTGCTTCAGTGTCTCTGTTACTCTGGATTGACCATGGAAGCGATTAAAGTAGTTAAAGACATGGCTGCTCTTGGTTTTTGGCCTCGTTCCATTAGTCACACATAGTCACTCTTTGAGATTCTTTCTCTATAGCTTATCGTGGTTATGCTTAGAACACACACATTAAGATGTCGTTGAGGCAACATAGAGGGTTAGAGCTGTCGGCTTCCAAGAGTTTTGTCTCAAAGAAATGGACTTTCTTTCTCTGTATCGGATTCTTCTGCACGGGAAATCTCTTCTCCGACAGGTAACAGAACAATGCTCTGTTATTAATTTTTCGTACAAAATTTATTACGGAACAACTAGATTTACATTTTCGTAAAAAAATCATGTTTAGAAGCTTTACACTGATTCTGATACATTCTCTGTATTCTCTTCTGGGAAAGTTGTATTTCTTTAGAAAGTTGAGAGCTTGAGATCATATTCTACCGATATCCAGGCTTTCTGTTTTTTTAAATTCTTATGTTTGTTTTGAGCAGGAGCACGTTGAGGGGGTATATCTTGAGCTGTCAGCAAAGACTAAATCTTACGGCTTTTGCATTGTGGGATGCAGACTTTTACATGAAAGTCGATGATGACGTGCATGTAGATATAAGTGAGAGGCGGGTAATAAACACTTCCGCCATGCCAGTGGTCAGCTCTATGCAGTTTCCAGGAGTTGGCGTCTTACATATCGATAAACCAGTGAGTTCTTTCCAAAAGCCTTGACAAATCCAAAAAAAAAGAAAAAAAACTAATCTGCTTTGTGCGTGTACGATCATATATTGATTTGTGTATTAATCAAGGAAAAATTGTGCATACAGGAACATACTTCACAAGTACGTGAATGAAGATGTCTCTTTAGGATCATGGTTTTATGGGATGGGATGTAGAGCATGTAGATGACCGTAGGCTATGTTGTGGTACAACAGGTAAAAGAAAATTCAAGTTCCCTTGTGTATTTCCTTGTATGGGATCAATTCCAATGTTGAAGAATGAGAAACTGCAGATTGTGAGTGGAAGGCGCAGGCGGGCAACATCTCTGTTGCTTCGTTTGATTGGAGCTGCAGTGGGATTTGTAGATCAGCAGATCGGATGAAGGATGTTCATCTCCCTTGGCTGCATCTTTCTGAACAAGATAACAGAAGAAACACATTGAGGAGGAAGAGTACAGAGACAAATCCGCTCAACATTTTTGTAGTATAGACGCACACACCTTTGAGTCTGCGCAACAGTCTATATATGTTTGTATGTATGTATCTTTTTTACTGAGATGAGAAGGGTGCTTTTTGATCTCCCTTCTTATTTCATTTTAATATTTTTCATTTCTCTGAGGGTCTGGAGTTCTTTGTTTAAACAAGTTTAACCCTTAATGAATTTACATGAATTTCGTTTTCATTTCTCAGGCGTTTCAGACTCAGAATCGTCAGATTTCATATGATTTCTTATATTATTAATAAACATTTTAGATGAGAAAAAATAAACTGAAAAGTAAATAATTTTAAAAACATATATGCTTTCCTATGGTCAAAGAAAAAAAATAACGCAAATTCATAACTCATGCAACGAAATGATCAATGATCGAAAGATCTGTTCTTATAAGAACTTATTGAAGACAAGAGTCATCTTCTTGTTGAAAGTGACATGAATTATGGTAACACGTGAACTGAAACGGATTAACGTAAACTGGAACTTCTTACATCCTCACTTCTATGCTCTTCTCTAGCAAGTGCTCTTTCACAGATTGGATGGGCACCTTCATACAAAACGGCATATAACAGTTAGCAAACTCCGTTTAAAATTCAAAGGTATTACAGAGACTATAAGAGTTGTTACCTCTTTCCGGTGGAAAATACCCGCAGCAAGCGCGGCAGATGCATTTGTCGTCTCAAACACCTCGGAAAAGTGCCCAGGAGTACCTGCTCCACTGCTTGCGATCACCGGTATTCCCACTGAATCAGAGATGAGCTTTACCAAGTCTGTGTCAAATCCTTTCCCTTGACCTGAAACTCGCAGAGAATAGAGGCACAAACATACGGAGATGAAAATTAAGCATAGAATGATCTTTAAAATCTGAAACAATGCGGCTTTAGAGATTTAAAAAGGAATTTGTAAGTGTACACACCATCACAGTCTATGCAGTTCAGTAGAATTTCACCAGCTCCTAACTCTTCAACCGCTTTTGCAAGCTCATACGCTCCAATAGGTCGACCTTCTCGTCCTCCACTTACCTTTTAGTCGAGGAACCAATAGTTAAAGAATGAGACAAATTCAAGAATAACATGCAAAAAGGTGGCTGGGATTTTACCGTGCACTGGTACCATGCATATTCTTCCCCACTCGGACCTAACAACAGCACGTTAAGTCGGGTGTATTAGATGTGTATGCAAAACTATGAAGAAACTCTATTCTTTGAATAGTACAAAGAACTCAAGGCTATAAAAGATTGACGCAAGATGAACCTTAACATCTGAAACGAGAGTTAACATAGCACTAAGAGTATTTTTCTTGAACTTGTAATGCATGAGAACGCTCGATTTTGCCATGCATGATATTTGGCCAGGCTCAACAGTGTTCGTTTAGACCATGACAAAGCAAAGAGAGAAGAGGGAGAACACTGGAATACCTGGGTTAGTTACTCTGATGACTTTGTATGGCACATCATCAGGATGGTTCACATAAACTCTACGAGGATCAATACTTACAACCACTGCCTGTGACGAGAAAAACTCTTATCAATTAACAGTGCTGCTTCTGGTTTCACACGTAAAATGGAAATATAAGAAACAACTATCCAAACGCAGTCAAATGTATATTCACTGTTCAAGTATAAATCGACTGACATCCCTTTTTCTGCAAGATGAGGATTGCGTAAAAAGAAGGTCCAATGTTCTGGACTTGGAAAAAGCATACCTGGTTTCCATAAACTCTGGATATTTGTTCTAAACTACTCTTTCCTGTCTTCACCTACGAAGAAAAAAACAAGAAGAGGGGATTAGCATGAACAACAACTTCGACAAAATTAGACAGCAAATACAAGCTTACCCCTGATTTCATAAACTCTTCTGCAGCATAAACAGCGTCACTTCCTATGGAGATCTTATCAGCACCGGATCTGAAATACTCAGCAGCAACTTCTAAGCTAGAATAGTACCTGAGCAAAAGTAATTTGATATTAAATCGTTATGGAGAACATGTTCAAAAGAAACAGGATGAGAAGAAAATTCTTAACATGTACCTGCCGGTAGCATCTGTAAAATCTCTAATACCACCTCCAACGGTTAGTGGTACAAAAACATTCTCTGATGTGTACCTCAAAACCTATACAGCATGTAAAATTAACTAAATCAGGAAACACAGAACTACAGAAGTAATACTTAAAACTCTTATGAGAAGAAGAAAAAATTAACAACTAATCTTAGTACCTGTATCATCGGCAAATCCCCTAGAGGAAAATCACGGAATCCAGTTATGTTTAAAAAGCTAATCTGAAAACCCAAAGCCCAAAGGCAGAATGGTTTAATGGCAAACAAAATCTAAATAAAGCTTTATTTGAACAACTAACAAAAAGAAAACATACCTCATCTGCACCATCTTTGTAATACTGCCGAGCTAAATCCACAGGTTTTCCAAGATTTCGAACCTGCACAAAAGAGGTTAATTAGTTCACGGCGACAATAATTAGTCAACCACGTCACCTCTCAGATTAGATATAGTCCTATGAAGAAAACATCTAAACTCCAATAGTGTTTCACTTTTTTACAAAGAATACTGCTCAGAATACGACACTAAAGCAACAATTTTAACAGACCTCATTTTCGTTAGATTGCTCTCTCACATCATATTGGTCCCCTTTAGTTACTACAAGATCTCCTTTATCATTAGTCCTCACGTCAAGACAAGCAATCACCTATAGAAAAGGAAATAAAAATATATCGTTAGAATAATTCCTGTAATAATAGTGAAGAGAAAACACTGCCATAATAAAGGACACAATTATTACCCTCTTTGCAAGCTTTAAAGCCTTCGCTTCCGTTGGTTTCTGTCTTCAAGTGAAGTGTCGTTTCCATTAGCCAAACCAGAAAATCAGGAAGCTTACATTGTTCTTGTAAGGCTAGAATGAAAACTACCTGTTTCGAAGGTGATTTTGGATCCAAGAACCTTCTTAAAACAGAAAGCCCCACCTCTGAGAATATCCAGATTCTGATTTAGTATGATACTAGAGATACGAAGTTATCAACAGCAAAGTAACTAGAGTAAAATAACACACCCCCGCTCTTCTCCGGATGGAATTGGACTGCATGCACATTTCCTCTTCTTATGGAAGATATAAAGGACTCGCCATAGTTGCAGGTAGACGAAATCCAATCCTTGTTTTCATTTGACTGCAACAATCACAGAACCGAAAACTATGAAAAGATGAAGAGAGGCAGTGGAAAAAACAAAACAAAAATGACAGAAAATAAGAAGAGACTTGTTCAGATCCATACCGGAATGGCCCTGTAAGAATGAACAAAATACACATGACTGTTTCCAACATCATCCAAAATTTCAGAATCCTTCCCCACTTGCAAAGCATTCCAGCCAATGTGGGGTACTCTTATACCAAGTGAAGAATCAAAGCGTCCAACTGTTCCCGGTATCACACCAAGACCTTTGACTGACACAAATACACAGTTAAGTATATGACATCATAATGCTAATCATGTTGAAGAACATATTCAAATAGAGCAGAACCTGGTCCATTCTCCTCACTAGAGTCGAAAAGTAGTTGTAGCCCAAGACATATGCCTAGAAATGGACGGTCATTCTCAATATACGTGCACAAAGCTTCTCCCATCCTGCAAACATCAAATAACTACATAAAGACATGTTCCACTGTAATTTTAAAAGAGCATCTCAGCATATAAGTGCTTACAATCAAATCAAAATAGAAATCCTTCAGAGCTTAGTAATAATGCCTACCCGGTTTTGTTAAGTACATCCATGGCGGGTGCAAAAGCTCCAACGCCGGGGAAGATTAGTCGATCAGCATTCAGAATGTCACCAGGTGTTTGAACCTAAAACATTTCAAAGTCCCCCAATGACATCAGTTTCAATATCACTACATCTACATGGAGATTTAAAAATAAAAAGCTTACGTCTTTGATGCTGAAACCGAGGTGACGAAGAGCGTTACGGATGCTACGAACATTCCCAGCTCCGTAGTCAAGCAAAGTCACAACTAGAGGCGAGAAAAAAAAAAAAAAAAAAAAAAAAAAAGACGAAAGCTTGAGATCGAAAAATAAGAACTTTATTTGAATTAGTAAAGTAGAGAAATTACCAGAATCGGAGGTAGAAGATGCGCGAACCGAGAGGCTTCTCGGAGATTTGAATTTGAGATTAACACTGCCGAGTTTCTTCCGGGCAAGGAGCAACGAACACGGGGATGAAGAAAGGTTTTGTCTTGAAGTGGCAAAGGACGAGAATGGAGCCGCCGTCGTAGCCTCCATTGATAGCGATTCACTGACTGCTTCGACTGCTAATTCAAAAAGTCGTCGTCACTTGTCACTTGTCACTTGTCAAGAGCCAAGACTAAAACATCACTGGTAACGACGTCGTTTCTAAACTAAGTAAGATAGAATAAGTGGGCCTTGAATTGGACTTATGATTTGTAAACTTATCTTAACATATATAATAATATTGGGCCAAGATTTCACTTGACTCGAATAACGTCGGTTCTATCTTGCTCTCCCTTTAGATTTGAACGTATTAACGGTAATCACTAAAATAACATAAGGAATGAGAAGGAAAGGAACGAAGATAAATAAAATTAAAAGAATTTTTTTAATTATGTTCTTTTGCAAATTTGATAAAAAATAAATATAGTCTGTTTTTTTTTAAATGTAAAGGAATGTTAAGAAATTATAAATAACAAATTTTCCTTGTAAATGGTACAAATTATAAAAAATGATAAAGAATTGATTATTTTCCCTAATTTTTTGGTCACTATTTAGAACCTAAAAGTGAGTTTTGTTGGCTGAGCTTTGAACTTTTTCTTTTTTTTCACATACCCATCTATCTAGACCAACTTTTAATCAAACGAACCAATTTTCCTAAGAATATCTTCGTCTATAGATGTTTTATCTATATGGAATAAAATAAATTATATGACACTTACCTTCTTTGCTAATGAATTCGTCCAGTCATTTATGTTCCTAGAAATATGACGGAGTAATCACTTGGCTACAAAGTATACAACCAAAACCTTATGAACAATATCTTTTCAATAATAATCATTGAATTTTGTTTAAATCTAAATATAAACATACTTTTCATTAAATAACAATCAAATATCTATATTCAAACATATAAAACTCAGATCTAACACAAAATGAAAACTACCACTAATCCCATAATTTTTTATTCATCATAAATTTTAGAGAAAATTTAAACTTAACAATCCAATATTTTCATGTAATAACTAAATTCAAATTTATTTTATACACATTTAAATAAATTTGAGTTTACTTTATATGCCCATGGATCCAAATAAAAAATCAAAATAGTATTTTGATACCAATTGTTATACTCTTTTATGATTTATCAACATGAATCATTTAACCTTATGATTCTCTGATTAATTATAGAGAAAGTGTACATGATGAATCTATAGATTTTCTAAAACAAATTTTATGTGACTTTATATCTTTATTGATAGACTATAAATAAAAACTGTATTTTTAGATAAGGTTACCTTGAAACTATAATTCTCTATATATATAATATTAATTTATAATTCAATTCTTCGTAAAACTATAAATTATCAAATATATCTACATATAAATATTTCATAACATTTATATATATAAATATTTACCTTATTTGCAAAAATAACCATTTAAATAAACCAATTAATTGATAGTTCTCTTACATTGTTTCTTAACATTCATATGTGATTCCACCAAATGAAACACATCAAAATGCAAGTTAATTTTTACACACACATAAGTCTTGTTAGAAAGAAAAATATTCCCACCATTTTGTATTTAATAATAACAAGCGTGACGAATAAAAAAAACTAATAATGAACGAGATTAAATAATGGTTTAGGTGTTAGGGTCGCCCATATACTCACCTGCTCCTGCCATCCAATGGAAGGCATGAAAGATGAGCAAACAGACAAAAGGACAAAATAAAGAGAGGTTATTAGTTAGAGAATATTACACGGTCCAACAATAACTCGTCCCATCCTTGTTCTCAAGTCAACCCTGAATAAACAGCTACCAAAATTTAATCGAGATTTTCACCAAATAGTTTTTTTTGCAGTAGTACCAAACCGGCTAATTTCTTACCGCAATATAAATGTTTTGAAGTTCTAAGAATGATTAAATCATGTGATGCGCTGGTCAAAATTAGGCATTCACCATTAAATATAACAAACCAAAACTATAAGTTGTGTTACCAAAAAAAAAAAAAAACATGAAACGAGTAATATTTGGGTGTTCTGTGTTTTATGAAGCCATCACTACGTCAGCATGGAGTCGTCAATTAAAGTCACCGTGTCCCTTTCACATTAGAGAAACGTTAATGAACTTATAAACTCTCTCCCAATGTGATTATTTTCTTAAATCTTAGAGGAAAACTTCATGTTATGCGGTCAGTAACGATGAAAGATAGTGGAAGTCGTATGGTAAGAGGAAGTGGGCGTAAAAACAAAGAAAGAAACTGTGTGTGATACTATTATGTTACTTTTTATATATTATTATGTTATTTATAAGTTAGAACAATAGTATAATCTGAATGTTAAAAAAAAATAGATAATGAATGATAAAAAAGTAACTGTACTATTCTGTTTATAATATATTTCTAGTTTTTTTTTTTTTTTTTTTTTTTTTTGGTCAAACAAGATTTTATAGATAACTAGTCTCCATTAGAGGAGGAATTGTTTACAAAGATGATAACAAAAGCCATACTGGCTAACAACTTTGCTGCAACAAAAGGCAAGCAAAAACATAAAGATAGAAGCAATCATTATACATAAACAACTAACATTGCAGAGACGTCCTCGTATCTCGACAACACTAGGCTTAAGCAGTGGAATGACGCCATGAGAAACAAAGAACACAATCAGTGATCTAATGCTTGTGATTGGTACTGCAACTAGTGCAGGAATAACAATCTTAACAGTGGCTACAATAGCAAAGGTGAGGTGACACCAAGAAGCTGAGCCTTTGAACAGTACAGAGAACGAATCACCTGTAGCAAAATCTTCCAATCCAAAGGTTGACCGTGCAACACATGAGCAGCAACGATACAAAAACCATGGTAATAGGGAAGTTGAAGTTGGTTTCAAAAGAGTGGTGATAATGAAGATCTGAAACCACAACCAAGATGAAAATCTGAAAACCAACATTAAATACTCCACTCTAAAAGAAGTTAGACATATCTGAAACCATGAAGTAATAGGCAAAGAACACTCTATAGCAGAGTAAAAGGAAGTACTAGCCAACGAACACTCTATAGCAGAGTAGAGAATAGACTCAACTATCATGAACGAATCAATAGTTGGATGGAAATTACCGCATGGAAAAGGATAAAGTAACAACGGTCTCTTTGGCGAGGGAAGTCCAGCGGCAACCACATACTTGGGAGTGCGGTGAGATAACAAACTGCACACAACAGGAGATGGACATCCATAGATGAATGATGAAGCACCAGGCGAAAAGAGGGGGATATCACCGCTCCTAGACTCAGTTGTTGAAAATGGGAATTCCAGATCTAGGGTTTGGACCAACGCTCGAGGAGATAGGCTGAAGAAGGAGAACATGAAACAAAGAAGCAGAGCAGGTGCATCCGGAGGGTCTGGTGGTTCTGGCGGCTCGATGGGAGAGAGGGATCCAAGCGAGAGGAACTTACACGGTGGTGGATCCGGAGGAGGTCTGAACCGCGGCGGGAGAGGGGCAGTCACCATGAGGAACATGAAGGAGAGGGCTTCTTCAGCGAGGGAAAGCTAAACGGCGGTGATGGAGTGGAGCAGATCCATCCAAGCGGCGCACATCCTAGGGCGAACTCTCTCTGGTCGTTTCTTTTTTATTTCGGTATTTCTAGTTAAGAGTTTCTGTCGACCAAAGCTTTCTTTTATTTGAAGTGGTATTCTTAAATCGTTGTACTTGGATAAGTACGGGAAATATAATGTTTTAACGAATTTCTAGAGACGTTACCTAATAAATTGTACGGCATTGACTTAGAATATCAAAATGTATTTGTTAGGTTTCGGTGCCAAAGTAGGAATGTTCAAATGATGTTTTATAGAGTAGTTAAAGTATAAAACTATCAACTATCAAGACCGGTGAAATAGTCGGTGTCGGTGTAAGTGTGTTTCTAGAAATTAAATGGTGGAAGTTGACCGTAAGAGATTTTGATTTTAGTCGGTTCTTTTGTGAAACCGAGTGGCTTAGTCGTAAGCAAACGTTGGCTTTGATTCTATACCTCTAAAGAGTCGTCTACGTTCACACACAGGGGTCTTCTCTGGTCTTCGTCTGTTAGGTAAATTTTGGACCAATTACATATTTTGACTTTTGTCTATAGTCAAATACTCATTATTGTAGAGTTGTTTCTTTACTTGACATCCAAGAAGAACACAGAAGACTTATGTTTCCAGCTTTGAAATAGTATTTACCCCCCCCCCAAAAAATGTCAAAGTTTGAAATAGTAACTATCATGAATATTTTTTTCGTGACACGTAATATCCGACGGATCATGACCCAACCGACTAATCTTCTGAGACCTGATCACCGGCGTTAGCCAGACTCGGTTGATCGCAAAGGAAATTAAATACCTCTGTCGTCTGGCCACGCATTAGGGTAATTTGAGGACAACATATTTGAATCCGCAATCCTTAGAATCATTGCGGACCGCCATATACCACTCGACCACTAACGTGTGGTTAACTATCATGAAACAAAATTAAAGACCGACAATCCTTATTAGTTTGATTTATGTTTTGTAAGAAATTTCTCGACTAAGAACTATTCAAGTGGATTTTGTTTAAGTTTCCATCTTCTAGATATCAAAGGTTTGGCTGAGCCTGACCGGATAAAAGATGTCAAAGCCTTAACGTTCAAAAGCATATTCCATGGAGCAATCAAACTATTTGTTTGGACATTGTTGTTCAGACTTGGTTGTTGAGTTAGAAAAAGCTTGCAATTTGACGGATAAATGTTTTCATTATTCACATTATTATTACGAAACATTTTCTTTATTGATACATTCTGATCTCCAACACTAAAATAATAAAATGCAATAACATTTCCTTCAATAGCAATATTATAGTAAAAAATAGTAATGACGTCGTCAGGAGAATATTCCGAGAACAAACTGTCTTGATCCGATATCCATTCGTCAACTACTTCAATCCCTTGCGAAGACGACGACGTTTCTTCGTCACCGTAACCGACACGTTTCTCTGTTTCTGCAAGAACGTCACCTCTTACTTGAATCCACTCGCCGTCGTCTACCGTATCCCAATCCGGAAACTCATCTCCGGCGAGTTGCTCGATCCTATCACCCGGTGAGTCCCAAGAATCAGAGTAACCAGCAAAAGGGTCTTCGTGATCCATCGAAAGTGAGTGACTTTTCGAGGCTTCGCATGAACTCCAAAACCGTTGGTCCAACACAGTGCTCGGAGAAGACGTAATGTGCAGATGAGACTCTTCGTCTCCGTCGTCGAGGAAAGGGTGTTTAAGCAGCTCTTCCACCTTCCATCTCTGTTTCGGATCCTTCTCCAAACATTTCATCAGAAAGTCTTTACCTTTCTCCGATATACACTCAGGAATCTCCGGCGACTCGCCGGAGAATCCAATCTTATACATTGCAGCAACGACGTCGTTTAGCTCCGGCCAAGGGTTTGATCCAGTCATCATCTCGATCAGCGTACACCCTAACGCCCACACATCAGCCGGAAACCTCTGTTCTTCACCACGGGCTACCTCTGGCGCCATAAACGCCGGTGTACCGGAAAATCCAGACTTTAAAACCGGTTTAGCACAACCCATATCAGCGATTTTGCATACGACGCCGTTCTCTTCAACCAGCACGTTCTGGCTCTTCAAGTCGCAGTGAACAATCCCTCTCTCGTGAATGTAAACAAGACCCTTGAGAATCTGACGCGTGTATGTTCTGATCGTCGGCTCCGGCAACTTCCCGCCGGAATTCTTGATCAAATCGTGAAGACTCCCGCCGGAAACGTACTCCATCAGGATATTGTAAACCAATCCTTCCTTCTCCCGCGTTAAACCAGAGCCTAAGTACTTGACTATGTGGGGAGAGCTCAATGTAGACAAGATTGATTGCTCGTTTTGCAATAACGCCGAGGAAGACAAGTCGGCGGATTTGACTGCGAACATCTCACCGGAGTTTGAGACAGCTATTGAAACAGTGGCGGTGGAGCCTCGACCAATGATTGGTCCTCTTGTCCAAGTAATATCCATTGGAACAGAGTAGGTATGAGTTTAGAGAGTTTGGAGAAAATGATCTTTGATATGTTTTGAGTTGTTTAAGCAAATGGCTCATAAGAAGCTTATTTATATATACAAACTCATTTATGTTTGTATGTGTTTTGGGTATGGTGAAGTGTGTGTATGTGACTTTGGCATGGGTTTTGGTTTAAACTCGGAGACGACATTCTTTATACATTTTTTTTTTCTTGATTTCTTCCTAACCAATTATTAAGCGTCATTACTTTTAGATTATCTTTCACTTTATCTATGTCTAAATTACTATTTGTGTTCTGTACTACAGCAGTTTCAAAACTCAAGATGACTGAATATTATGACATACAGACGTCACTTAATATGAGTTTTGAGTATATTTAGCATGATTCATAGTTCATACCAAGGATAACCATACTTTTATTAGAAAAGGAAACAAATAAAAATTTAAGCATATAATGTATATCTTTTTTATTCATTATTATATATTTTCTACGTTTTTAAAAGATATATTTTCAGATTTCTTATTTTTCACATATACTATAGATTTTCTAGATTTTTAAGTTATTTTCAATGATTGATATTAATGAATTGTATATTTGAATTGATTAAATGTATTTTTAAATGTATAGTAGAAATAAATAATAAAATAATTATAAATACTTACTATATTTTTGATATGGGTAAATTTTATAAGAAAATTAAGTAAATATTTTAGGATTGGAGAAAGTAATTTAAATGTATATAATTATCCCAAATCAGCATGGTATTGCGTTCAATGCAGTAATCATCCTGTGATTGAAGAACCTTTCAATGTTGCCAATAGCTGCATGTTCATTAGCATTAATTTAATTAATGATGTAATACTTAACTGCGGAGTTTATTTAGAGTTAACTGTTGCATTTAACATACTAACCTCACATACGTAACGTACATATTCTGGTAGCGTTATATATGTGTGGGCAATATATAATAATGAGTGCGTGAAACGAGCGACGTGGCCGGAGGGGAATGTGTAAAGACAGCTTCGACGGCATGAAGACAGAGTGGACGGCGCCGTTACTTCGATCCTCCGTCATGAGTTTTAAATCACGTGACGGAAGCGCGTGGATCAAATCAAGTACAGACCATTTAACGTGGTAACGAGATTAAGCCACACTGCTTAAAAAAGGGATTTATTAACGCATAAAAGTTTAAATTTAAATTATTTGTTTATGCGGCTGTAAAGAAGAAGAAAAATGTGTGGTGGAATCTAAATGTGAATGAAGATGATAATGTCTTTAATTAGTATGCAAGCTGTGAATATTTATTCGTGTTTGCTTTTGCTCCGAGAATACAGTTGTGAATTCAGAGTTTTACATATTTTCGGTTATTTAATGAGTTTAATATATAGTTTCATGAGATTTGATATTATATTTTATGGAGTTGGATGAGAAACGCGGATTCATGCATGTGATTTGGACAAAGGTGTGCCAGACTGGGTATATATATTTTCGACCGCAAGATTAAGTGTATATATATAAAAGAGTTAAAACTAAAAACTAAAGATTACCATATCATATGATATAAAGTTAAGGAAACAACGTGTATTGCCTACTGATTAGTTATGTTAGGAGCAGCTATATATATATGGATTTTGACTTCTTTTATAAAAAATGAAAGACCTTAAGAAACAAGGATTGGAATAGCCGAAACCTAATTGCCGTAGAACCTGAGATCTTTGGTTGCGCAGGCTTATCGCATTTGTCAAGGCCGTGTTTTTTCTTCCTCCTCCTACGCAATTCTATTGACAGAGGAGAGACTGTTTGTAATGTCATAATCATCCACGGCTAATAAACTTTTCATCATGCCGTTTATTCGGTTTTTGAGTCTCATTCCATACCGACAAACAGTATTTTAATATTTTGAAAGTTTGAAAATCTTGTTTATTGATTATATAATTACTACCTGAATTTTTACGTGTTTTTATCTTATTTATACGATACCGTGAATCACATCCCAATAAATCGCCTATTTTTCTACAACTCGAGTTCAAACACACTTAATTTTTGGGTTCATTTTGAATATGTGATAAAAATGTAAATATATTTTAGTGACATAATTAATCAAATCAATCCATTTAAACTTTCTTATGTACCACAAACCGGATATTACAATTCACTCATTCTCAATGAATGCAACGATCCATTGTGCCCCAAGATCATTATCCATGTTAGTGTCAGCCCACACAGAACTACATGTTCATTTGAGTTCGCCTCTGATACTACTTGGGTCTATAGTTTCATCTTTCTCATTGTAATTTTATGTCTGGTTCATGTAAGGGAGTCTTCATATGCCAAAAAAAAAGAACTTCATGGTTTATAACTGTTTAAGCAATGCATGGTTCATGCTAATAAATTGGGGTTTATAGTGAAGGCGACTTCTACCAATTGAATTTTGTATGATCTTAGATCTTTACATCATAGTTTACTGGAAAAAGAGAAATTAGATCATTTGTATGGTCTTAGATCATCATCATCTCATTAAGTCTATGAGCATAGAGGCAATCATGAAGAATTCAATTCTTGAATAGCCTATATGATATTCTCACACTAGCTACTCCTTACTATAACCTTTCGTTTTGTTATGTACCAAGGTACATTTTATCATATGTGAAAAAACTGTTTCAGCAATGCAGAGTTCGTGTTAGGTATGCTAGATACTAGTATACTACTAGAAGAACACAAAGATTCAGTTATGTTTTCTTGGCAACAACCTAAACTCTTGAACCTTTCTAGAAGAAGAATGCCATATCTATACCTCAATCGTACAAGTTGGGTATAAAACCAATTTATATTTATAGAACTGTTTTCTAGACCCAAGCCCAATTTTATCTTATAATTATAACATGAACAAGACCCATTTGTTCAGTTTTGTTGATTGACAAAACTTTAAATCATGCTTCGTATTATAAAACTTTCGCGTGGGTTCATACTTAAACATGAAAATAAAATATGAAGACGTACGGTATAATTTGTAGAGGTCAAACTACAGCCAATAGAATATTAATGTTGACTTTATAACTGACCACTTTATCTTTTGTACTTTCGGCATTTAGAATGTTCAAAAACTACATTCGGAAATTGATAGATTTCGGCAATAGACGTCGTACGAGAAATAGTAGTAACATTTTAGAAAATAAACATAATTTTAAAACAGATAGTTAAATATATCTTTTGTAAAATATAAAAATGTTTTTAAACAATATTATTGAAACTTTGATCGATCACTTGGATCAAGAAAAGTAAAGATCCAGTACTTAGGGCATGATTATCCGAGTTTCTTATACTGTTTACGGGCCCCATTAATATAATGGGGTCCGTGAACAGTGCAAGAAACGGTTCTTAAAACTCTTAAATAAGAATTGTTTCTTGCACTGTTCACGGATCCCATTGACACGTGTCGGTCCGCGATTGGTTATTTTGTTTTTTTTCTTTAAAAAAACAGAAAAAACAATTTTTTTTTTAAAAAAAAAATAAGAGACCCCAAAAGGGGTCTCTAGAATAATCATGGTCTTATCTGTTCATGTCTGTTATGACTTATGAGTTATATACTTACATAATAGAGAAATAAATTTATTTTGCTAGCTTTAAGTAGTATTTTTTTTGTTTAGGTTATACATTACTCGTGTTCCAAAAAAGGGTTATACACTACTCGACGTATACACGACCTATAGGAGGTGATTAGTGAATGGCAATACAAAAACGTGAATGATGAAAATAGAGTCAAAAGCTAACAGTCATGTCGTGTCAAGAAAAGGGTATGCTAACTTCCTATTGTTGAATCTTCTCAAATAGTTAACGTAAAACTGCATGGATTAGTAGCATTTTCTATTAGTTTTTCTTCAATAAACACTCTTCTTTACCGTTTACATGAGCTAGCTTGTCGAATAATTTTGCCTATACTAGAAATATAAGTCAAATGTTTATTTATTCACACGACCAATAATAAACAGATGATTAAAAGAATGGACGCCTTTGCTTCTCCGTTCAACTCGCCTGTACTTGCCTTAGGTCGGCCTATGGGGGATGAATTCACGAACTATGTAATTTATTCTCATACATTAATCATCTCTTGCGGTAAAATCCATTTTGTTCTGGTCTAAATGCGTATAACTGTTTTTCTTTAATTGCTATATAATAACCATAAAATATTTATAACCCCAAAAGCAAAATACATATCTAAATGTTTCTCACCGCATTTCCAGCGTCAACTCTACTCGACGACAACTATAAAACCCTAAGTCCACCTAATACTTTCCTTACCAATCCCAACGATCACATTCACTCTCCTTCCCTCACACAAAACCAACAAAAGATCAAAAGAAAATGGCTCTCGTGAAGCTACTTGTGTCCATCGCAATAACAACCACAATCACAATCGCAGTCATCACCACCGTGGCATACACGAGCTCTAATGCACATGGTACGCAGACTATAAGGCCGAGCAGGTTCTTGGCTCAGAAGGAAGTACTAGGCGAGCGGAACCCTAACGCGGCGGACCATTGCAACAAGGATCCTGAGATATGCAGCGGCCTCTACGGAGGTGGAGGAAGCAACTCGACGGTGACATGCTGCAACAACAAATGCATAGACGTGGCTAGTGACGACAAGAACTGTGGCGCGTGTAAGAACAAGTGCAAGTTCTCACAGACATGTTGTCGTGGCCAATGCGTTTACTTGGCTTATGACAAACGTCATTGTGGACAATGTAACCATCCGTGTGAGATTGACGAGTTATGTGTCTATGGTCTCTGTAACTATGCGTGATCGGTCCATCTCGCCAGATGTGACGCATACTAACAAGAACTAAAGCTAATTAAACGTGTATTTATACGTGAATATGTACTTACACATATATTGGATATGATGTTCCGTCCAATTAATTAAATAAGTGATGCCAAATAATGAATCCCATTGTATTTTTGAGTATAAAAATAAACGATTTTGAGGAACATATTTTCTTCAAGGCCAGCTTAAATTCTATATACACATATTAGAAAAAAGTGTGGTTGAGTGTAATAATTTCACATATTATATAGTTTGACAATCATAAAATCATGGAAGATATTACTAATGAGCTATATAGATGATATAAATCGCATAATTTTCAAGAATGGCAAAAAGACATCTAAGTTGTTTCATTGTCCTTACTTCATAGAATATGATCAGTATATTATTTCAAAAAGTTTGTGAAAATTATCACAAAGAACCCTATTGAATGAGTAAAGTAACACATGTTACATATGGAGCCACCTAAAAACACTAGAGCATCCGCAACAAGAGTAGTACTTAAAGAGGAGTCCTTAGCAAAAAAATAATAATTAAATAATAAGTGAATCTCATCAAAACTTAATGATTCGATCCTTAAAATCCTTAAATAAGGATCGATCCTTACACTATTTGCGACACGTGGCGATCCACGATTGGTTGATATTTTTTTAATTTTTTTATTTTTTAAAATCTGAAAAAAATAAAAAAATTTAAGGACTCATTACGGAGTACACGGTTGCGGATGCTCTCAGAAACCATTCAAATACCAATAAAAATAAAAATAATCATTCAAAATGTCATTATGTGGTTATAAAAATTTAGTGGGGCTTATTGAAACAAGGATTTGAAAGAATCCGAGATTTGAGTAAATCCAAGAAAATCTGAGATTTGAGTAAATCCAATTTACAAGTTTTATGAGTTTGTTACAAGTTTTATGGGGTTTTGAAGAATTTTCAGAGCTTTTTAAAAAATATTTAAAGTAATATTTTTATTCAAAGTAATATTTTTATTTTAAAAGTTAATATAATTTGATATTTTATTATTTTATGAAAATTTCATTTTTTTTATTTTAAATAGTTTGATTTTATTTTTGAAGAATTTTTATAATTTAAAAAATGATTATTTAATTTAAAATAATATTTTTATTTTTTGAATTAATATAATTTGATATTTTTATCGTTTTATGAAATATATAAATATATAAAGTTTTTAAAAAATTGATTTTCAAATATATTTTTTTATTTCAAATAGTTTAATTTTCTTTATGAAGAATTTTCAGAGTTTTTGAAAAAAAAATTTATTTAAACTAATATTTTAATTTTTGATTTAATATTTTTGATATAAATATTTATCATTTTATAAAATATATAAATATATAAAAGTATTTAAATTTTTTTTTCAATTTTGTTTTTCATTTCAAACATTTTAATTTTCTTTTAAAAATGTGAAGATTATTCTTATTTTTTGAAAAAAAACTAAATACCATCATATGAAGTGGTATTTTGATTCACTATTTTTTCACTATGAAATACTATTCAAATTCCACCAAATCCCATTTGATTGATTTTGTTAACAAAATCCACATTTTCCAATAAGCTGGAATTTGGGAGAACTTAGAGGTTGATTATTTGTGGTTTTTACCACAGTTTTTGGTATTTGTTTTTCAAAAATCTATTTTTTTGCCAATCAAGATTCTTAGAAAATAGATTCCCTAAATTGTAGGAAACCAGATTTTGAAAATAACTACTACTTCTTAACAAAAACAACAATCTATATTTCCTTAGTTTTTTCATGTACGTCACTTTTTCATATTATTATAAATTATGAGAATATAAAATAATATAAGTTTTTGAATACTTGCTGATTTAGATAATAGGAAAGGAAGCAAGAGGAGTGTACAACACACGACAAGCAAAATGAATGATATTTTGGGAACCTAACATTAACATTTTATTTTTGGTTAAAAAATTAACTTTTGTTAAAGATAATATCAAAATGATAATGATTATCCACTATGTTGACCGACTTACGTTAACCGACGTTGATTATTTAATATTATTTACTCTAGTATAAATAACTTCCCTCACCCTTTTCTTTTTCTTGTAACGTGAATGAACAACATAAATCTGATCACTTTGATCTTCTCACTATCACATTTTCTTACGACATATATATATATATATATATATTCTATCTTATTTATAACACGTTATCAGCACGAAGCTCTTATACCGATCAAGGTAATACTAGTGAGGTGAGGTTTAATTTATGTCTTTCAATTATTTTTGTTATTTTATTTTATTATTGTTTCGGAGTAAGAGGCCAGGCCTTCTCCGTTTATTTTTTCGGGATGATAGGCGTTGCCTTCCCCGACTGATCGTTATGATAGGCTATGCCTTCACGATCAGAGAAACACGTGGTAGGCGTTGCCTCCGTGAATAAAAAGAAAAGGTCAATATGGTAGACGATGTCTCCTCGGACTTTGAAAAATGATCAATATGGTAGTCTATGACTCCTCGGATCATGTGGAAGGCTAAGCCTCCAATTTTATTAATGTTCTTTAAATTTCTGCAATTTAAATTTCTGCACTTTAATTTCTGCAATTTAATTTCTGCATTTATTTTATGCATTTAAATTCTCTTTATTATATTTTTATATTATTATTCTATGAATACAGTTATCATGTCGAATTTGACAAAGCTCGAAATCAATGCCCTCGATATTACGGGAAATAATTATATGACTTGGGCAGTGGGTGCAAAGATGCACCTGAGAGGAAACGGGCTTTTGGATACCATCGATAGTTCAAAAACGGTGTCGGATGAGAAAAAGGCTAAAGCCATGATATTTTTACGACACCATATACATGATGGTTTAAAAGATGAATATATTACAAAAGAGGATCCTGGGGACCTCTGGAAATCTTTAAAAGAGAGGTTCGATCACCAGAAATATGTGATCTTACCAAAAGCTAAACACGAGTGGCTCCATCTCCGGTTCCAGGACTACAAAAGTGTAAGTGAGTATAATTCTGCGATGTTCGGAATTACATCGAGGATGATGTTATGTGGAGAGAAAATAAGTGATTATGATATGATTGAGAAAACTCTCTCCACGTTCCATCCCGGAAATGTAGTCCTGCAGCAACAGTACCGGGTGAGTGGGTATACCCGTTACTCGGAGTTGATGCAAGTCCTCCTTGTAGCAGAGCAGAATAACCAACTCGTGACTTTAAACCATCAAGCTCGTCCCACTGGAGCTGCACCATTCCCCGAAGCGAATGTTGCATCGTCCAGTTATGATAATTGGAGAGGACGAGGACGAGGACGTGGTCGTTATCGTGGTCGTGGAAGAGGACGAGGAAGAAGATTCCGTCCATATGATGAAAGAAATAAGAAAGACTTCCACGAGAATGAAAGGGGTCGGGATGATAAAAGGCAAACAGAAAAGGTTTGCTACAGATGCGGCATGAAAGGACATTGGGTACGTGTTTGTCGTACGCCAAAACATTTAGCTGATCTGTATAAAGAATCCCAAAAGGGAAAAGAGAAAGGAGGTGAAACAAACTTCATCTCAGATGAACCCGGACCATCCTTTCATGGTTTAAATGATGATACTCATCTCGACGTATCAGATTTTCTGGTTGAGCCAGAAAATATCGATGTGTAATAAGATCGATGTGATGTAGTTTTACTGTATTATATTATCTTTATCTTTTATTGTAAAATATATGTTATGTTTCATGTTTAATATTAATGTATGTTTTATGAATATTTTAAATTCAGAAAGATGCCAGACTTTGAGACTTTGGATGGAGATTTGTGTTTGGCAGATAGTGCGTCAACGCACACGATAATTAAAGATAAGAAATATTTCTCCAGTCTCAAAATAAAAGATTACGCTGGAAGCGTAAGTACAATATCTGGTAGTGCAAAGATTATTATGGGCTCTGGAAGAGTGAAATTTTCAATGCCAAGGGGAACAATATTTGAAATAAATAATGCTTTGTATTCCCCCGAGTCTCATAGAAACTTATTAAGTTTTAAGGATATCCGAAGAAATGGATATCATATTGAAACTATGAGTAAAGATGGCATTGAATTTCTTTGCATTAAGTCCGAAAGGAAACATATATTGGAAGAGTTAAGAATGTTATCCTCTGGACTATATTGTACGAAAATAAATATGACTGAGTCCTATGCCGTAGTAAACATGAAGTTTACTGATACATTTAAAATCTGGCATGAGAGGCTAGGACATCCTGGTTCAGTCATGATGAGAAAAATAGTGCAAAATTCGAATGGCCATCCGTTGAAAAACGAGAGAATTTTGCAAACGGGCGAGTTTAAATGTAATGCATGTTCTCAAGGAAAACTTATAACTCGGCCATCACCAGCAAAGGTTGGCAATGAATCACCAATGTTTTTAGAAAGAATACATGGTGATATATGTGGGCCAATCCACCCACCGTGCGGGCCGTTTAAGTATTTCATGGTGTTAATTGACGCATCTAGTAGATGGTCAAATGTGTGTCTTTTGACGACACGAAATACGGCTTTCGCAAAATTCATTGCACAAATAATAAAGCTGAGAACGCAGTTCTCAGAGTATGCCATTAAGAGAGTAAGGCTTGATAATGCTGGTGAATTTACATCGCAAGCCTTTGATGATTATTGTATGTCAATGGGGATTGAAGTAGAGCATCCAGTTCCTCATGTTCATACACAAAATGGCATGGCTGAGTCTTTAATAAAACGGTTGCAGTTGATTGCAAGACCGTTAATATTGAGAACAAAGCTCCCAATTTCAGTATGGGGTCATGCTATATTGCATGCGGCTGCACTGATTCGGTTAAGACCAAGTGCATATCATAAGTACTCCCCATTACAATTGGCGTCTGGCCAAGAGCCAGATGTATCCCATCTCCGAGTTTTTGGGTGTGCGGTCTATGTTCCGATAGCACCGCCACAAAGGACAAAAATGGGTCCACAAAGGAGATTGGGAATATATGTGGGTTATACGTCACCAAGTATAATAAGATATTTGGAACCAGTAACTGGTGATATGTTTACGGCACGATTTGCCGATTGCCATTTCAATGAGGATGAATTTCCAGCGTTAGGGGGAGGAATTAGAGAAATTCCTAAAGATATTACATGGTGTACACAGTCGTTGTTACACCTTGATCCCCCAACGAATCAAAGAGAGCTGGAAGTTCAGAAAATTGTGCATTTGCATAATTTGGCAAACCAGTTACCAGATGCGTTCACAGATACAAGAAGGGTGACGAAATCATATATACCTGCTGAAAATGTTCCATCAAGAGTTGATGTTCCTAAAGAACAAACTGATGGTAACAAAATGAATGAACCTAGAGTTCAGTTAAAGAGGGGGAGACCAGCGGGTTCTAAAGATAAAAATCCCCGAAAGAAAAAGAAATTGGTTGAGCAAAGTGAAAAGGTTCTAGAAGAACCTGATATTGAAAGATGTCTGAAAGAAGACATAAATGAAAAGGTTCAAGAAGAACCAAATAAAGATAAGGATCCAGATGACGAGAAGGGAACAGAAAAGTATGAGATTTCCATCAACTACGCCCGAGATGAAAAGTTATGGATCAGAAATAAGATTAAAGATGTTGATGGAATGTTCTCCTTTTCTGTGTCCAAAGAAATCGATCATGAAATTGATGATCCCGATCCAAGGTCCATTTTAGAATGTCAGAAAAGACATGATTGGGAGGAGTGGAAGAAGGCCATTCAAACTGAATTACTCTCCCTAAATAAAAGGAATGTCTTTGGACCTATAGTCATAACACCTGAGAATATAAATCCAGTTGGGTACAAGTGGGTATTCGTGAGAAAAGTAAATGAGAAAAATGAAGTAACACGATATAAAGCCCGATTAGTTGCTCAAGGTTTTTCTCAGAGACCGGGAATTGATTTTGAGGAAACGTATTCCCCGGTGATGGATGCAATTACATTTAGATTTTTGATGAGCCTAACGGCGTCTAAAAATCTTGAAATGCATCTAATGGACGTTGTGACAGCATATTTGTATGGATCGTTGGATAATGATATATATATGAAACTCCCTGAAGGATTGAAAATTCCAGAAGCATTGAAAGAAAAATCCAGGGAGATTTGTTCGGTCAAGTTACAACGATCACTATACGGATTAAAGCAATCCGGACGTATGTGGTACAATCGCTTAAGTGAATATCTTTTGAGTAAAGGATATGTGAATAATGCGATATGTCCATGCGTTTTTGTTAAGAAATCGTCATCTGGCTTCGTGATCATTGCTGTGTATGTAGATGACCTGAACATTATTGGAACTCAAAAGGAGGTTGATGGTGCTCGAACTCATATGAAAGAAGAGTTTGAAATGAAAGATCTCGGCAAGACAAAGTTTTGTCTTGGGCTCCAGATTGAGCATCTCCGAGAAGGAATATTTGTGCATCAATCAAACTATACGAAAAGATTATTGAAACGCTTTTATATGGACAAAGCGACTCCTTTGAGTACTCCAATGGAAAATAGATCTCTTAATGTTGAGAGAGATCCTTTTAGGCCCTGTGAAGATAGCGAGAAGATATTAGGTCCTGAGGTACCTTATATGAGTGCTATCGGTGGGCTTTTATACCTTGCAAACTGTACCAGACCTGATATTGCTTTTGCAACTAACCTATTAGCAAGATATAGCTCTGCTCCTACTCGCAGACATTGGAACGGAATAAAACATCTATTCCGTTACTTACAAGGTACAGTTGATTTAGGGTTAATGTATTTTAGAAAACCCGAGTTTGGTATGGTTGGTTTTGCAGATGCAGGTTATTTATCAGATCCTCATAAAGCTCGATCGCAAACCGGCTATGTTTTTACAATTGGTGGAACCGCGATCTCTTGGCGGTCCCAGAAACAAACTCTGGTTGCAACTTCTTCAAATCATGCAGAAACTATTGCACTTCACGAAGCATGTCGAGAATGTGTGTGGCTTCGATCAATGAGTCACCACATACAAGAATCAAGTGGAATAGTTAATAAGAAAGAGCCAACGAAAATTTTTGAAGACAATTCGGCTTGTGTTGCTCAACTCAAAGAAGGCTATATCAAGAGCGACAGAACAAAGCACATCCCTCCAAGATTTTTCTCGTATATACGGGAGCTCGAGAAAAATAAAGAAGTGGACATCGAGTACGTACGGTCATGTGACAATCCGGCTGATTTATTTACGAAGGCTCTTCCCACTACAACATTCCGAAAACACGTCTACGGTATCGGAATGCGGCATTTGCGTGACCTATGAAAAAAAAAGCTATGTCCATTATTCTCAGGGGGAGATTACGTCAATGTACTCTTTTTCCCTTGTCATGGTTTTTATCCCATCGGGTTTTTCCATGACTAGGTTTTTAACGAGGCATTACGTAATACAAGATGGATAATCAAGGGGGAGTGTTAAAGATAATATCAAAATGATAATGATTATCCACTATGTTGACCGACTTACGTTAACCGACGTTGATTATTTAATATTATTTACTCTAGTATAAATAACTTCCCTCACCCTTTTCTTTTTCTTGTAACGTGAATGAACAACATAAATCTGATCACTTTGATCTTCTCACTATCACATTTTCTTACGACATATATATATATATATATTCTATCTTATTTATAACAACTTTTAAGTTAATGTTTTGAAAATATATACCAAAAATCATTAATCTAACTTTAGAAAAACTAAAAATATAAAGAAAATATTAAATTAATAATTTAAAATATATTTAAATAATTCTATACAGTTTTCCACACATACAATTTTCAAACTTATATTATTTAAATTTTATTTATCATATTTATATAATAAATTAATTATCAATTATATACTATTTAATTAGGTTAAGTAAAAATAATTTGTTTAACATCTATAATATGAAAATATTAAATATGAACATTTTC
>MU107064.1:0-12325 GCA_012274485.2 Sinapis alba | reverse complement strand
CTTTTAAGTTAATGTTTTGAAAATATATACCAAAAATCATTAATCTAACTTTAGAAAAACTAAAAATATAAAGAAAATATTAAATTAATAATTTAAAATATATTTAAATAATTCTATACAGTTTTCCACACATACAATTTTCAAACTTATATTATTTAAATTTTATTTATCATATTTATATAATAAATTAATTATCAATTATATACTATTTAATTAGGTTAAGTAAAAATAATTTGTTTAACATCTATAATATGAAAATATTAAATATGAACATTTTCAAAATTTTGTCTCAAATATAATTTATTATTTAAATATTATTTTATGTAAAGTTTACATATTTTTATGAGATATATTTGGTAGTATTTATTAAAAATGATATTTATTTTCTTAATTTTAAGTTTGTTTAAAAAGAAATTATCTTACAAGTGAAGTTCTTAAAAATAATAAATAATCTTAAAATTAAATAATTTATAAATCAAACTTTAAAAAAACTGAAATATACAAAAATCATAATTAAAAAAAAAGAAAATCTAAAAACCAAAAGCTAGAATCTAGAATCACCATTCAAGTTTTTTGAAAAACTAAAAGCTACACCAAAATCAAAATCTAAAAATCAAAAACTAAAATCTAAAATCTAGAAACTAAAATCCAAAAACCAAAAACTAAAATCCAAAAACCATCTAAACAATCATCACCTTATACAAATGACTAATCTAATAAGCTTGGATTTTACATAAAATTTATGAATTCTAAATACAATAAGAAGGGATTTGAAAAAAAAAATGAAATCTTCCTTGGTTGCCATAAAATTACGTGAGAGGTCCTATTTTTCTCTATTCCCGAAAACACCCCTGGCCCTTTGGCGATGGCAGCTCCCGCCGTGGAGGCAACCGCCGCAACCGCGCTACGCTCTGTCATCCTTAGGGCTCGTAAGGCGGCGGAGCGTGTAGGAAGAGATCCGGAGCGGGTAAGAGTCGTCGCCGTCTCCAAGACTAAACCAGTCTCACTTATACGCCAAATCTACGACGCCGGCCACCGTTGCTTCGGCGAGAATTACGTTCAAGAATTCATCGACAAAGCTCCACAGGTTCCTCTCTCTCTCTCTCTCTCTCTAATCCTCAAAAGATTTATCATTTTTGCTGAGTGAAGCTCGCGTTTCAAATATTCTGCTCACTTTGTTGTCGTTTCACTTTGATGTTTTCAGCTTCCGGAAGATATAGAGTGGCATTTCGTGGGGCATCTGCAGAGCAACAAAGCCAAAACGCTGCTGGGTCTGACTTTCATTCTCCCTTCTTGAATTATGAATCTCCAAGTTTTGTAATTTGAGTCCATTGACTTAAGAGTTAAGTGAAAGTGAAAGTCTTTTTAATCCAATGTTTGCAGCTGGAGTCCCAAACTTGGCAATGGTTCATGGTGTAGATGGAGAAAAGGTGAATCTTTCATTCTCTGGTAACTTACTTGTATTGTATTGTATGATTAGATTCTTCAAGTAACTCGTCGAGTTATGTACATATGTTCTGTGAGTTAGTTCCTGTTTTCACGCTACAGAGTATTTATATCAGTGACATGGTCATTTCTTATAACATGCTGAACAGTTGGGTTTGCTAAGAGTTTTTCCCGTTGGATGTTATTCTTTGGTACAGGTAGCAAATCATCTTGATCGAGCTGTTTCAAGTCTTGGAAGACATCCACTTAAGGTTTTGGTCCAAGTCAACACAAGCGGAGAGGCTTGTGAGTATATATATATATTTATCCACCGAGCTTTCATTCCTCCTAAATTGGTTTCTTTTCTCCAGCTTCATAACTGTTCGTTCCTGAAAATTGATGCAGCTAAATCTGGGGTAGAGCCTTCTAGTGTTTTGGAGTTAGCAAGACATGTGAATATGCACTGTCCGAATCTGGTATTCTCTGGATTAATGACTATTGGGATGCCTGACTATACTTCTACTCCAGAGAACTTTAGGGTACGTTACTTCATCTACCCTGTTGAATGCTTCTTTCTCTAGGGAACCCTTGTTGTTAGTTTCAAGTAAAGGCTCTTGTTCAAAGACCACAACATACAAGCTTCTCGTTTTTTTTTTTCTCGATAGATTTTGCTTACCAGTCCTGTTCTTTTCCCTCATAATCTGGACCAGACACTTACAAACTGTCGAGCTGAGGTCTGCAAGGCACTTGGAATGTCTGAGGATCAATTTGAACTATCTATGGGCATGTCCGGTGACTTCGAGCAAGCGGTAATATCTTCGTCTCTCTTATAATACCCACTTGAAGAATGTAACCAAGAGGTCACAGAATCATTTTGAATGTGTTCTTATTAATGTGGAAGATGATCTTTGACTTTCTTATAAAACTTATGGAACTGCAGATTGAGATGGGAAGCACCAACGTGAGGGTTGGTTCCACCATTTTCGGACCAAGAGATTACTCCAAAAAATCGACTTAGTGACTACATTGCTGAAAACACTTGTGCTTGTAAGATTATGTATATTTTATTCAATTTTGGAAAAAAGTAATGTGTAATCACAAGTTACTTTATAGAAATCAACACATTGTTATCAATAAAATCAAAATATGATTTGAACCAAGTTTCATTTGAATGATTTAGTAGTTTGTTTTGTCATCACTAACTAACCTATGCATAAGTTTGCACAACCTTCAATTGAACCTATTTTCATTTGAATGCTTCATTACTTTGTTTTGCCATCACTAACTAACCCTTTGTGTTTTCCAACTACCATTCTCAAATGTTTATCTGTTTTCTAGTTTAGTTTTGTCACGGTTTCTAATTTTACTCTGTCCCTAATTACTCTTAGTAGACCAATGAAGAAAAGCAAACATAGTCCCTTGAAGCTTAGTTCTTAGGATGTGTATAAAGTTTATTTGAGTAACTGAGATTGTTACTACTTTATTAGTAACGTGTTTGTTGTTTTTTCACATATGGATGATTATCTAAATACATGCATTGAAGCGGTATGGTAAAGTAAGGTGGGCGTACAAATGGTAGATATTGCCAAACAAGCAATGGACCACGTACCAGTTTATGTGGTTCTCTTGAAGCTTAGTACTCAGGCTGTGTAATCAAGTTTATTTGATATTAACTTTGATTATCAATCTTGGATCAAAGGATTGAACTGAAGATCGAAGCTCAGAAATGGAGCAAGATCGAGGAAGAAGATGAACGATATTAACTGTCAAGTTTGTTATTCAGCTCAAACTTACTCAATGTACAAAATGTTTCTTTATATAGAGCTGGTTAAGCCAAAGGAAACTTAAACCAGGATAATGTTAATNTCAAGAAAGAGATTCGTCATGTCGACATGAGTCAATCGATACCTCGAAACTCCAATATTTTCGCATGAGAACACAGAAGAACTGTTTTGGTGTTGGTGAGGAAAAAGAACCGAAACCCTAGCATAGGCGTGTGTAGCATAGATTCGAAATGGGCCTATCATTATTGGGCTCCAATCTGTACTAAAATCACGATAGAAATGTCAAACGCAACAACCTACCTCTTTTTCTTTAGTGAAACGATGAGTTTCATTTTTGAGGGACACGTGTCACGCTCACAGTGACAGACTTTTTGACGTGGCAGCTTAGGTGTCTCAACCAGGAGGGAATAAACCCTTCTTTATAATAATAGATATATACTTATAATTTCTTATTTATTACACAACATTATTTATATTGATGGTCATTTATGTTACCAAGATAACATTGCCAAACACAAAGCAATAGTTCAAAAAGAAAAAAACATAAGCAACACAAAAACAATTAGTCTTTCCATTTTATTTTAATTATTATTTTAGAATTGATATACATATTAAAAAATATTTAATTTTATATATAATAAAAAATATTATAACTAATATATTTAATTATATTTCAACTAATAAAAAATAGATGGAATATCGTATGTGTAGCATATTGTATTGAATTAATGGTCGTTAATTTACTAATCAGCATAGTGAACCAAATCGATGAAAATATATTCTCTATTTAATAAGGACGAATTATCACAGATCATTGAAAAGTTATTCTTGTAATATATTTACATGTCAAGAAAATATATAATCAAAAGGAATTAGAAACACATAAAAAGTAGGGTGATAAGGAATCAATTTTAAAAGATGCAGAAAACTACGAGGAATAATATAAAGTGGAAAAGATAAAGAGATTAAAAATGAAGGTCAAAGTGTTTGTAGACGAGGACACGCATGCATGAACATGCGGAGTTGCCAACCCTTTAAGCCAAAAAAATAAAGAGAAAATGCGACCACTAAAAGTCAAAAGAAACATTAAAGAACATTGTTAATAGGATCAATATAATTTCCTTTTATGTTTTAAAGCTAGACCATGATTAACCCTTGATTCTTAGGTGAGGTTCTTAGCGTAATTTAAAAACCAGTTCTTAACTTTAACAAAGAAAAAGTTAAGAACCGGTTCTTAAATAAGATATTTAAGAACCGGTTTTTAACTTTTTTTTTGTTAAATTAAGAACCGGTTCTTAAATTCCGCTAAGAACCCCACCCTAAGAACCCGAGATTAATCATTCTCTTAGAGCATCCGTAAAGAAAATCCTTAATGAGAAGTCTTTAGAAAATAAATAAATAAATAATTAATAGATTCTATCAAAATTTAAGAATTCAATCCTTAAAATTCCTAAATAAATATTCGATCCTTGCATTATTTGCGGGTTCTCACGATACATGGCGGTCCGCGATTAGTTGATAATTTTTTTAAAAAATCTGAAAAAATAATAATAATAATTTTTTTAAAAAAATTAAGGATTCCAATGGATAACACCATTGAAGATGCTCTTAGTCTCATTATATACCAACTTCTTTTCCTTTGCTTGTGATTGAAAATTTTAGGTGATTTAAATTTTATAGTAGGTAAACATAATTCATACATACGATTCCCTTTCCTTTGCTTTGGAGCTTGGGCTTAATATTCAGACATATATATCTCCACACACCTATATGTCATAATGTCCATAGGACCATAGCTCTGGACTGTTCTTTGGGTTGGCTGTTCATGATCTTTTACACAGTGACATGCATGCAAACTCATTGTCCTCATAATACAAACCATTTATACTACTCAAATATCCCATTCTGAAAATTTCTCCTTTGTCCAGACCTCGAGATTCTTTATCTAACCAAAGGTTATTGACTGTCCCTTTCAAAAACTCAGATAATTGTAACATGTAATGATCAGATATTCATGTAATCTATAAAATTTAAACTACTACTAGATTTTGACCCATAATTTGAAAGCACAAGATAGTTTTGCAATGTAACTGTTTCGATTTTAAAGTAACAACAATTTTATTAAACTTTTAACATTGGAGTGCAGATGCCAATAAGTTAATTTGTTGTCATAGCATACTTCTTTTAGTCAAAAGTATCTGACTTGTTCTTTATATAATATGCTAAGAAAGATTTCAAGCTGATATATGTATTTAATTAGTATTGATATTTTAAAACATACAACCTGTGCCAACTGACACGCACAATCTTTTACTGGGTCCGTCTCTGTTAACATCAACAGACCACCATAATCATCGTTGGTAGAAACAAAAAAAATATATGAGCATGAGGTACTTAAAAGTATTCTAGTAACAAAAACACCTGTGAGCATAAGGTATTAGTGTTGTTTGTTTTATCGCCGCAGCTTCCTGCGTCAGCGTCAGCGTCAGCATCTATTTTTTAAAAAAATCTTGTTCGTTTTGTTGACACCGTTATTGCGTCTGCGTCTAGATGCTGCGTTTTCGCGTCGATAAAATTTAAACACCTAAAAAAGCTGCGTCTGCGATAAAAAAACTGCGATCCCATGTTTATTTTACATATTTGCCTTTAATGTATTTGATTATTTGCAAAGTTACTTAACTCTAAACGCATCTCTTTGAAGCAGTTGCTCTCCCCTCTCCCGTTTCTCCATCGCAGCTGCTCTCCATCTCTCCCGTCTCTCCATCTCTCCTGTCTCAGCCTCTCTCCATCTCTCTCATCTCAGCCTCTCTCCATCTCTCTTGTATCACTCTCGTCTCAGCCTCTCTCTCCATCGCAGCTCTCAGACTCTCACTCTCTAGACGAACCTCTCAAGCTCAGACCCTCTCAAGCTCTCGACGACCCTCTCAAGCTCAGACCATCTCAAGCTCATTCTCTCCAGTTTGTGTAAAGGTTCGCTTTTTGATTTATTACTATTATCTGTTTCATTAATTTGCTTCTCCATTTTCGCTTTTGGTCATAGCTAAGTGGAGTGCAGTGAATAAGTTTACTCTGCTTCATGTATGAATAAGTATACAGAGATTGATATAACTATGTTCTGTGACTATACTAGTTCTTATTTGTTTGTCTTGTCACTGTCTTTGTTACATATATTGCTCTTGTTTCTTGCTGTATGTGTTTTGATTTAAACTCAAGGTAGCTCAAGGTATGTTTGTTTTTGATTTCGATCATGATGCAGGTTTCTTTCCACGCGAAGGTTTAACACCCGAAATCAACAGCAATGGCAACATCTGTCTTGACATTCTGAAAGAGCAGTGGAGCCCTGCACTCACCGTATCCAAGGTGATCACCACTTCCATACTTCCCCCCCCCCCCCACACACACACTTTTCCTTGCTTTGTCTCTGTTATGGTCATGCCTTTGTACATCCTCTCTGTTGTGATTGTTCATTTTTTGATTATGCTTAGATTTGGGTCAGGTCTAAGTACTCGTGATATGGTATTATTAGTCCAGTAATTCTGGAAGGGCCATCTCTTTTGTTTCATGTTACACGGTCACTGTTTGTCATCTTTTGCTTATACTGTTAGTTTAAAAAATAATCATAAGTTTGGTAAGTTTGTTAAAGAAGAATCTAACAAAATAAATGATTTATGTTTACTTAATTAAATTTGGTAAATTTGACAAGAAAAGAATTTAACCAAATAAATAACTATAATTAATTAATATATATTAATAGTGATATGCGATGGTAATTGTTTAAGAAAAATCAGGGTTAACTACAAAATGTACTTGAGTATTTGACAACCAATATTAGTTGGTTCCAAAATTTCCTTTATTATACATTATTAAAATAAATAATAAATAAAAATTATCAACCAATCAGATTATTATATTTTCTTAAACTTCAATTAACATATAGTTAGATGTTTAGAAATGAAGTATGAAAAGTTGGACATTTAGATTTGATCAGAATCGATCCAAACCAAATTTCTTTTTATTTGGGTTCAGATCTGATTATATATACAGTTCATTCGAAGTGAGAACATTAACACCATGAAATCAATTCGTCTTGTCGGAGAAATGTTTCCAAGAAAGAAAGACGAAACGTTAGGGTTTTCTCACTTTCTCGGTTTCTTATACATCATTCTCATTTAAGTTTTTGGAAAAACATAATTTTAGAGAATAAAAATGCATTGACCCCAAACTTTAAAATATTTTTTATTGTTGTTGTTGTTTATGAAATAACCTATATATATGATAGTAACGATACATGTAGTTATAAACTTTTATTTTCGGAAATTCTTTATATTAATATTTTGATTAATTCAAACCCTTTCTATTTATTTTAGCAATTTTCTTTCTCTTTTTTTTCTTGGGGTAAGAATTTTTCATTTAAAATGAAGGAAAGCTAAACGAGTGTGGAAAATAGAATTGAGTAAATTCAGAATATAAAACCAGTAAAATTAATGGACAAAAAAATAGTAAAATTAAAATACAATGGAAAACCAAGAGACATATTTAATTTGTTGTGTTCTTTCTATAAAAAAAAGAGAGGAAACGATACGAAAAAACTCAGTCAGTTTCACTCCCAAGTCAAACCTCTAAGAAATTCACGAACGAACAAACAAAAAAGTGATGACTGTCAAACTTCCCCAAGATCGGCAGACTGAATCTTCCAGCAACGAAGATTCCGTTGAAAACTCTTGCTCGTCAGAAGAAGAAGAAACCGATTCCGATTCCGAACCGGTCGTAGTTTCCAAAAAGGTTGAAACTTCCTCGAAGCCCAAGACTATTGCAAACTCTTCGTCCCTGGTCGCTAGTCCACCTCCCGCAGATTCCAACAAGGTTGTAACTTCCAAGAAGCGCTCTAGTGAGACTGATGAAGGAGAAGCAGCGAAGAGGGTGAAGAGGGTTTCAGGACACGACAACGAGAAAAAGAATGTACAAGTTTCCAAAATTATTGAGACTTCCTCGAAGCCCAAAACCACTGCAAACTCTTTGTCGGGGGTAGAAACTGATTCCCCAGTTGTGAAACTTATCCAAGACAGGCCCACTGCATCTTCCAGCTACGAAGATGCCTCTTCCTCGGAAGAAGTTGTGAAACCTCCAGCAGATTCCAGCAGCAAGGTTGAAGCGAAGAGGGTCAAAAGGGTTTCAGGAGACAAGGACAAAAAGAGTACTGAACAAGAGACTAAGAAAAGCTATTTCCAATGAGTTTGGACAGAGGAAGACGAGATTGCGGTTTTGCAAGGGATTATTGACTACAAAAACGAAACTGGGTCAAGCCCTTTTGATGACAAGAACGCTTTATATGAGCTCTTGAAGAAGTCCATTAGCTTCAATGCTAGTAAACTCCAGTTCTTGGAGAAGATCAGGTCGTTGAAAAAGAAGTTTGATAACAACCTTTGTAAATGGCAGAAGAAAGGAGAGGAACCTACCTTTTCTAAACCTCACGATCTTAACGCTTTTCATCTGTCAAAGTTTGTTTGGGGAGATGATGGTATCATGGCTAATGAGCCTTCTGTGTTGAAGCTTGTTGAGCCAAAGCAAGAGTTTGTTCCAGTTGTTGACTCAATGGTTCGTTTTGGTGTTGATGATCTTCTTGCTAAAAATGGTTGGAGTAGGCTGTCATTGGAGGATAAGAAGAGATTGGAGGAGGAATGGGAAGCATTGCAGCTTGAAGAACTCAAGTTCTACTCGCGAAAGAGCCGCTTCATTCATGATGCTGTGACTAAGATGGCTGAAGCGTCTCAACAAGACCGTTAGATTTATTATTCTAAGATTGGTTCATGTGAGTGTCATTCTTAATTTATCTTTCTACTTTTAGTGTTTAATCTATTATAATCTCACATTTGGTTTTTGGAGGCGAGTGATGTATGGATCACGATAGGTGAGACATTTGTTGACTATCAAATTTTAAATTTTTATAAGGAATCAGAAATTAATCCTGCAATCAACTTGATGAATGAAGTTGGAGGGCTGGGTCGGTTTTCTCTTTTTATAAAATTCAAAACATAATTAAATTACATATGCTTCTGATTTTTTCGGTTTAAACACCAAAATCAAAAAATGAAAACTTAAGTTAAAACACAAAAATC
Source organism: Sinapis alba (assembly GCA_012274485.2). Classification (NCBI taxonomy): domain Eukaryota; kingdom Viridiplantae; phylum Streptophyta; class Magnoliopsida; order Brassicales; family Brassicaceae; genus Sinapis; species Sinapis alba. The sequence goes on along the minus strand of MU107064.1, from coordinate 3,000 downwards.
AAAAATTCCAAGTAATTTTTTTTTTGAATATATATAAAATTATATTATATATATTAATTTTAATTAATTTAATTTAAAATAATTACATGATATTATGTAACTGAAATCGACAAATTTGTATATGATTTATCAGTGTATAATGTTAAATTGTTGGTAAATAACATGTATAATAAACAATATATTTTTGGAATACTTATACTCCCTCCGTTTCGATTTAATTATCGTTGTAGAGAAAAAATTTCGTTTCAAAATAAGTGTTGTTTTATAGTTTCAATGTAAAATTTATTAAGGAGATTCTTCAGTTTATTTTTCTATTGGTCGAAATATGGTTAGGTGTATATGTAATTTTGTTTTTATTTTGGAAACATACAAAATTATATGTTTTATTAATATGTGTGCATAAACTCAGAACGACAATTAAAATGAAACGGAGGGAGTAATATATTTATGTTTTACAAAATAATTTTCAGTTATTATATTTGTAGATCTTTCATGTATTTATATTATAGATTTGTATTAATTAAACTAGTTTATTTTTTAAAAATATTTAAATTTATCAATAAAAGGCGTATCTGTTAAATAGTATTGATGAAACCGAATAAATATATTTTCATTTTTATAAAAATTAAAATGAAGTAAAGAATTTAGTATATAAAAAAATCGTAAAGATGTACAGGGGACTTATTGGAATGATGATTTGGTGAGACTTCATTTTTTCTCAAATTTCACCTTATTGGATATATGATTTATAAAAGTTATCTTAAATCCATGCTTATTAGATTTATCATTTACACAAATTCCACCAAATCCTCTCATATTGGAAAATAAAGAATTTATCTAATAAAACATCTCAGAAATGATATGGAATTATGTGAAAATAAATTGTCGTTAAAATTCCAGTAACATAAATTCCATCTCTTGACATGGTATAAATTGAAAAACTGATCAGAATTTTTTTTCTTTTTCTTTACTGAACGACCAAAAACGAGGATAGTAACTACCTTTACTAGCGGTCTATGCGAATAGTTTTGTCGGTCATGTTGCTTGTGTTTCCAACTATGCCTCATAAGAGTCTCAGGTTGTGTCGTACAGAGAGTCGTAGGGGAGGGAGTTCAGACATGTTTAACATAATCCTTTGTCTTTTGAATTCTGCTAATAGCTTGATGGACAATCTCTGTCTTGAGGGTTTGTATAGAGGAGCAGACTGACCACAATGCAGAAGTTCCATATTTTAAGCGTTGCATCGATCAACTGAAGAACTGCATGTGTGTTCTTAGTTGCAGGTTCAAGTTCCTTTTTCTCTCTGTCTCCAAGCAAAATATGTAGAAGTCCATCCCTTTTACAACTCATTTTATCTCTAGTATAACTAGTTGATTTTCTTCCTATTTCTTTTTGTTTTTTTTTTTTTGTTTTTGTTGGTCTTTTAGAGACAACCGTGAGACAAATTGAGGATGCTTTCAAGGAACTCTCATCTAGAGATGATATTGCTATCATCCTTATCAGCCAATATGTAAAAGCCCTTATGAGACATATATCATTCATTCATGAGTTTGGAATATATTGAGATCTATTTTTTATGTGTGCTCTAAACTTCTTCAAAAGTCAGTTTTCTTTCTATTGTCAAAAAAAAAAAAAAAACATGATAGAGTGAATTGAATGCGTGTAGGTTGCAAATATGATTATCAGGTTCTTGGTGGATAGCTACAACAAGCCAGTTGAGATCCCTTCCAAGGACCATCCCCCTATGATCCTGTTCATCATTCTGTTCTCTCCCGTCTCAACTACCTCTTCTCTGCTTAATCTGTCTCTCAGCGTTAATTACATATATATTATATTATATACAAATGATTTGGAACATTGTATCCGTCTGTTGTTCATATATATCTATAATAATGCCCAACGAATTCCATTCCCGGTTCTAATTCAAAAAGCTGGTAACCAAAAGTAAAATAAAATAAAGTCACTATAGCTTATGTATAGCCACAAAACCGGATATGTAAAGCTAAATCTGACGATAAAGTTATCTCTAGACTCTACTCAATGGTTGTCATGAGCAGGTGTAATCTCATTTTGTGTCGTCTCCCCTGCTGCGTTGTTTCTTGTTAATCTATTTAGCTGAATTCCTGCAAAACCTGCACCAGCACCAGCACCAGCACCAGGAGCAGCACCAGGACTTGTACCTGCCTTAGAGCTACCTTCGTTCCCATTATTACTAGCTCTCTTGTTCTTCACTTTCTGTGCCCAACCAACAAGACCAACCTGCACATTCTCCTCAAAGATTGCTTTCTTGTAGTTACTTCCCATCTGTTGTTAAACATAAGAAGAGCTTCAGTTTTTTCAGACAGAATCCAAAAAAAACAAACAGATTCTGAAGCTTTCTTTAGTAGAAATTGACTTTTTACCTGTGAGACAATGGCGTAAAGAGGCAGTGTACTGTAACTGCAAAGCACTTGAATGAAGACTCTACATAGAAGAAGAAGAAGAAGATAAGATATTTATTAAAATAAATAATAAATGACAAAGTCAGTTCGTTTTCACTTACCCAATCATCAATCTTGGAACAATGTATCTCACTTGTCCCATAATGCATGAATCAAAGCCGTAGGTGACCTACAAAATATACATTTATTACCATGCTCAAGTGAATTCTTGAAATGTTGTTTTCATTATTAGAAAGAAAAAAAGAATCAGAGTCTTTTGACTTTACCCAAATCCAAAAGAAGAAGGCAATCTCAAAAGCATTCTGGAAGAGGATGAAATGAATCAAGAAGAGAACAAACTCAGGTTTGCTGAACCAGAAATGCTCATCAGATGGTTTAACCACTAACTCTCCTTCAATTGCTACATGTTTCTCTGCAACTTCGTGAGCTAACTGTGAGATCACATGCTCCAACTTTGTCCCCACAGCAAGAAGCAGCTTCAAAGTAATACAAACAAGAAAAGGGACAAAGTTTAGAGTGAAAAGAAGAAGATTCAGCAGCACATTCCAAGAAAAGGGAC
>MU107063.1:0-69244 GCA_012274485.2 Sinapis alba | reverse complement strand
TTAGTTTTCCGAAAGTTAACTAAACTATGCTTGTCGTTTGAGTTCGAGAACGGTTTAAAACTGAATCCCCTGTCTAGCATTCATAAACTTGATTTATGTTTACCTGAGAATACCCATGGCCTAGCGTTTTTATTCATCTGTGAAACTTAATTTACATACTGTTATTTACATTTCTGACTGAAACAATCAAAACAAATTCCTGTCGTTCTAGCTTGACTTCTCTCTCGAAGATTTATAGCGTAACTTTGGTCTCTGAGGAATTCGATCCCTATATACTACCGCGCACTCCCGTGCACTTGCGGTTGGTTTTAGTGGTTAAAACCTGAGTACATCATTAATTTATACAATTGATATAAATATACATATTTAGTTTGACAAGAAATTTGTGGTGTTTTTATTTATTTATTTTACATTATGTTTCACCACATTCTTACGGAATGGCCATTCTCGTGTTACCTAATTAAAAAAGGCAAAGATATCTTTTAGTATGGTAATCATTTTTAGAGAACCTTTATTTAGTAACAATAGACATACAATTTCATCTACAATAGTTTGATTACTTGGTAGCCAAGTAGCCTATGAAGATTATGTTGCATGTCCTCCTTGTAGTGACCATTCTTGATGTCTAATTTGACGGTTTATTGTTTGTACTTCATGGAATGTTAAGCAATCTCCAGAAAACTTGGCTAAGTCAATGTCTTCTTATAACGAATCACCTAAAGAAGTGATCATGTTTGATTGTGTTGCACAATAAAACATATAGGTTTGTAAAAAATAAATTATGAAACCTCCATAGTCAATCTTCTTATTGAAACTTACGATTGTTGAAGTTGGTTGGCTTTATCTTGACAATAGTGTAGAATGAGGTTGTGTGGATGCAGTTGTCGGATACCATTCCATTAGATGGTGGATCTGAGCAGATGCCAATCCTCCTTCCTTCTCTACATTTATCTTTCTCGTGTCAGCAACATGCTGCTCGGCCGACCGCACTCACACTTGTCCAACCCTCTGCAATTTGCTGCAAGGCTCAATCAAATAAACTCCCCTGCGATACAAAAACCATACCAGCAGAAGCGCAAGGGAAGCTGAATATCATCATCTGAATGGTCCTCACCACCCTAATAAAGCTTATGTGAGTCTTGTTCCATTCGTGGTGATATCTACAATAAGTAAAATATGTAGGAGCCTAACCTGGTGTGGAAAATTAGCAAGTGGTGAGCGCTGGTACTATTCAACTCAGAGAAAGTGACAGATTCAAGTTTCTTAATCCTGCCATACTTTGCAGAAGCTGAAGAGGAGACTTCTTGAGCTTTAGATAACCCGTGTGGTTAATGTAGTATTTAAATGAAAGCATAATCTGAAATTTCTTTCAGGAATAAGCAACCTGGGATAAGACAGTAGGCAAGGATTTTAACTGAAAATTTCATGTGATTAAAACTGGCAAATGAGAGATGATTATGTTCACCTCCAACTAATTTTAGATAGTTTTAATTGCAATCATCATCTTTGGCTCAACATGCAAAAGTACTAACTTTTCAGGAAGTAAATTAGCTACCAAATCAAAAACGCTGACACAAACCGTAGTTTCCCTGCAGAGGACTAGAGGAGGGTTGACATTACTTAAAAACTATCTTTACTGGATGCAGAAAATCATTAAAGATGTTGTACATTACCTGTCCATTTGAATTGTTAACATCAGACGCTGAATGAAATTCACCGTAATAAAAGGTTGATACTCATCATCTGACCAAAAAAATATGCAAAAACATTTGTTATATAAATTAAGTAAACAGGATATATTAATCTGCTTTTAAGGAAAGGCTTGTTGGGACGTTAATGGTTGAGAAACAAACCCGGAAAATCAACGCCAAAGTTAGCCAGAGCCAGTAGCTGTTCATATTTTTGAAACTGGAACTTCTTAGTTGGGATAGTACATGATGTAACACTGACGGTTGCTGGCATGAGTGTCGCATGAAAACGTTGAAAAAGTAAGACATAGTCAACAACCGGATTAGAGACCATCTCCCAAAGAGGGAAATTATAATTTTGAAAATCTTTTTTTTTATATATGTGAGCCTAACACCACCATGTGTTCAAACACTCTGGTGAACATGAGTTTTAAGAACATAAATATTTTTTTAAGAAAAACATAATCAACAACAGGATTCAAAACCAAAAATAGGATTTTGAAAACAACCGGATTCGAAGCCATCTCCCAAAGAGGGAAAAAAGTTTTTTTACAACATATTTTCCATAACTATGATCCTATATGCAGCCGTGTGTTCAACAATTATGATGAACATGAGTTTATAGTACGGAATCACCTTTGAGTTAAGCAGGAGCATATCCACACCCATGAGCTCGCTACCACGTTTGACGTTTCTGGCTTCCAAGAACCTGAGGAGGCGCATAGATAAGTTAGCCATTATAATGAGAACAAATTTTAGATTGTAGTAGGTTTGGTGAGGATGATGATTATGGGAAGAAGATTGACCTTTATATAGGAAAAGTTTCACCGACTGGAAGGGAATTAAGAAGGATTGAATGATTAGCCGGGTCCAATGAGTAAGATGACTGTTAATGATGATGAACCACTGAATCCTGTAACGTATGATATGCGTAGAATCGGAGTCAGAACGACATGAAGGAAACCAAAAGAGAGATTCAATACGAATATTGACACAGAGAACCTCCCATAACCTCCATTACAGTTTGACCTAATCAGATCTTTGAGTAAAGGATGAACCCTAGAATCCGTCGAAGAAGATGGCCTTTCACTTTTTCAGGTCTCACGACAAATAATGTACCCCGTAGGCCACAAATAAATGATGCGTTGCAGCCCACAGATACACTCGTAGAGTCCATTAACAGCACTACCTAAACGACAACAATAAAACTCAAGGTGAAAAGACACGTGACAGTTTTTCTAGCACTATTTGATGGTGTGTCTCTCTAAGAAGAGAGACAATGTCTTCTTTATAGTAATAGATAAATATAGATATAAAAAAACTATAAGAAACTAATACTAACTAAATAAAGAAAAATATAAAGCTTTATCCTAATTAAAATAAAACAAAGAAAGTAAACGATAAAGATGATAATTCATGTTGGCACCAATTTGTAAGGACGCCGCTTCAGTATTACAAAAGATGACTGAATACACTATCATTCCAACAATTACTACTTTTTTGGTAATTTAAAAGAGTTGGTGAATGCTCAAGATGGGCTTATATTGGGCCAATTAACGTACATGTTAATCAAACAACCACCGTTTAGCCCATGAATAAGTGAAAAGAATAACGCATGGCCACAATTGGAAACATAAACAAAACAAGCGTTTTGTCAATAAACGTGTCGTTAAGACGAGACGACACATAGCGAAAACCCTAGCGTCTTTATTTGAGCCAACGTCGTCTCGCTTCTCAGTTCTCACCTTCAATAGCTCCACCCCCCTCCTTTAACCATTTCCTTAAACCCCTACGAGTATCGACCTTCGAGAGATGAGTTCGGACGATGAGAGAGACGAGAAGGAGCTGGATCTTACCTCTCCTGAAGTCGTCACCAAGTACAAGAGCGCCGCTGAGATCGTTAACAGTAATCTCCCATTTACGATTCGGATTAGGTTTTGGTATTCGCTGTTTGTATTCATTGCTTTTGTGTTTGGAATTTGCAGAGGCGTTGCAGGTTGTTTTGGCTGAATGCAAGCCAAAAGCTAAGATTGTCGATATCTGCGAGAAAGGAGACGCCTTTATCAAAGAGTTAGTGTTGTTTTTCAGGTCCTTATGCTCTGCATAAAGATTACATTTCTCATATCTTTCTATGTTTCTCTATAAAAAAGGCAAACAGGGAACATGTACAAGAACGTCAAGAAGAAGATTGATCGAGGTGTCGCTTTCCCAACTTGCGTTTCTGTGAACAACACCGTTGGTCATTTCTCACCGCTTGCCAGTGATGAGACTGTGTTGGAAGAGGGTGATATGCTGAAAATGTAAGACTTTTTTTCTTCTGAATAAATGGTTTGGTCTCTTTTTCTGTGTGATTTTATAGGTTTATAGCTGATGGGCTGTTTTGCCTTTTCTCTATGGCAGTGATATGGGATGTCATATTGATGGGTTCATTGCCCTTGTTGCCCACACACATGTTCTTCAAGAAGGACCTGTTACTGGACGCAAAGCTGATGTTATTGCTGCTGCCAATACTGCTGCTGAAGTTGCTTTGAGGCTCGTACGTCCTGGAAAGAAGGTAACCAGTTATTTTTATGGTGCTTCTATTACATGAAAGTCTAAATTTTTGGCTGTTTTTGTATTTGGTTCTTGATGTTTGATAAGGTTTTGGAAACCCCAGATGATGAGCACTCATTGTAGGCTATGGATTATAATCCACATGATGCTTTTTGTCATAGTTACTCTGATGGGAACTTTTTTTATTCTAATTTATTGTATAGGGTCTACTGTAGACTGACGGTTAGTTATATCAACTTTCTTGAACAGATCTTTCTGGTTTACCGATTCTGGATGAGTTTCTTGTTTGTATTTATTCACTCATATTGCTATAGATTCATATCCTAGTGAGGCTTTTAGTTCATAGTTACTTTGATATGTGGATGATATATAAATAAAATGTATTTGTTATTGAGTTGGTAGTTTCTTGTTCAACCCTAGAACTTACTTCAATTAAAATTGTGTTTTATTTTTCTTGTGGCAGAACCATGCTGTTACTGAAGCTATTCAGAAGGTGGCTGAAGCTTATGACTGCAAAATTGTGGAAGGGGTTATTTCCCACCAGATGAAACAGAACGTGATAGATGGAAGCAAGAGTTTCCTAAGTGTATCCACTCCAGAAACAAGGGTTGATGATGCTGAGTTTGAAGAGAATGAAGTCTATGCCATAGATATTGTGGCAAGCACTGGTGATGGCAAGGTAAATTGCTTTTGTTGATTTCATCTTGATGACCAATTTGCAAAGCTTCTTCAAATTGACATTGTTTCTCTTACTCTTTCAATTTGCAGCCGAAGCTTTTAGACGAGAAGCAAACAACTATTTACAAGAAGGATGCCGATGTTAATTATCAGTTGAAGATGAAGGCCTCCAGATTCATATTCAGCGAGATTAAAGAAAACTTTCCCCACATGCCATTCACTGCAAGGTGTATTTTGTACCTTCTGAATCACTTAATATTTGTAAGTATTATGTCAACTGCTAACGTTGCCTTAGAATACAGGTCACTGGAGGAGAAAAGGGCACGTCTTGGACTTGTGGAGTGTGTGAACCATGGCCATTTGCTACCATATCCTGTACTTTACGAGAAGCCTGGTAAGGATTATTAAAATTTCTTTGATCCATTAACCTCTTTCAGATAAATCTTGACAGTTGAGACTCATGATATATTTTTTGGTTCATGAACAGGAGATTTTGTTGCTCAAATCAAATTCACAGTTTTGCTGATGCCAAATGGATCGGATAGGATCACTTCACATACACTTCAGGAGCTCCAACCTACGAAGACCATTGATGACCACCCTGAGATCAAAGGGTGGTTAGCCTTGGCTATCAAGAAGAAGAAGGGTGGTGGAAAGAAGAAGAAAGGTATGAAAACTAGAAAATTATGTTTGCTGAGTTTCAATCCACAATTTTTGTTGTTGAGAAAAGGATCCATAATAAATTGTGATTGTTTTTGCAGCCAAGAAGGCTGGAGAGAAGGTGGAGACCTCAACAGAGGCTGAGCCAATGGAAACAAGCAGCAATGCTCAAGAATGAGAAGGAGATGTCTGTCTCTTTTGTTTTCTTTTAAAGATTTTTTGGAACTTTGAGGTACTTCTTTATTTGTATGTTGGGTTTCAGAGAGTCTGCTTAGAAGTAAAAAAAGAACAAAAAGTTACTCATCAACTTGATTTCTTTTTTTACGCAAACCCTTTCTGAATGTTGATTGGTTATTCGGTCGTATTGATCTGCTCGGCTTAATGCTCATGAATCTCTCGAAAGGTGGAACTTGGATAGTAGTAATAGGTTCATCTTTTTAGTGTGAAACTTGTACCTCAGGTCTCTCATGAAGGTTAGCAGAAAGATATATAATAATAAATGAAGTTAAACTAGATTCATTGTTAATTGAGAAAGTGAAGAAATTATTTTATTCTTGGAATGTCGACATGAACTTTTTAGTTCATGGAATCTGAATACACCTGGTTTCATATAATTTTTATGTCTTTGTAGGGAGCATCATGGATGTTCCCATCTATCGCGCAAATGAATTGGCACATTTGATTTGGTTTAACCCATTTGAGTTTTGATGGGCCAAATTGCAAAATGGTTCTATTTTTCATCATTATATTTCATGGACCAGTAGTTAGATCCATGTTAACATGTAGCTAATATGGGTGTCAATTCGGATTGGTCCGGTCCAAACCTCGTAACTATTTGAGTTTAGTCCGTTCCGATCCAAAAATATTTTGGGTCTAAATTTTAAAGTCTGGTCCAAGCTTTATAAGGCTGTAGGGTTTTTAGAAAAATAATTTGTTATTTATTACTTCTATCATTTTAATACATATATATTTTTATTAAAAAATCAGTTTTAACTTTTTTTTATGTTTAAACATAAAGTAAGTTTAAACTTTTTTTTTTTTTCAAAAAAATGTTTTACTTTTTCGTTTGCTTAAAAACATAATATAAATAAATTATTTTTTAATAAGATGTAATTAATAAAATATAAATTAAAACTAAATATGTAAGAGAAACAATTTAAGATAAACATGGTAAAACGTTTCATACTTTGTATTTCTCCCTCTATTTCAAAAAGATGTATATTCTAGAGTTTTCACACTTATTAAGAAAACACGTAAAATTTTAACAATAAGTATATTATTTTCTGTGTTTAACAATTTCCTATAATTTTTCACCAATCAAAATTCAGTAAACATAATTAATGTCTTTGAAATTTACAATTTTTTATTATTACATATATTAAAAAGGTAAAATATGGATCTTTTAGAAATATTTTTTTTTAAAAAAACATGGATCATTTTGAAACGGAAGGAATAAAATAAAAACATTTGTATATACAAAAAGAAGGTACATTTGTAAAATTTAAAATGTAACACCTGTAATAGTTAAATAATAAAGTACATTAACAACTTCACATTTGATTTATTAGAGATTAAATTAAAAATATTAAAAAATATATATTAATATTAATAATAGTTCTGATTGTAAAATTAATAATATTTAAATTAAAATATAATTTTTTAGATTTTTGAGTTGATCCTATCTCAAACGGACTTAAAATCAAAATATTCAAAATCAAAATAAGCTTAGTTTAAAAAATTTAATTTATTTAGACCTATAAAACTAAACCTAAATCTGGTAATTTTTAAGGTTGTATGGACTACGGATTTCAATCCTAATTGACATGTCTAATAGCTATCCATCAGGAATCATTGATTAGAGGTGTGATGTAGAAGGCCGTTTATTCCGATAGTTTACTGAATGCTGAGTTCAAATTCCGAATAAACAAATTATGCAAAATAGAAAAAGGTTTATAAGAGAACTTTAGCATGTTTTAAGTAAACCCGTCAGCACGTAGATTCCATAAAGTAGTATAAGTAGACGTGAATCTAAATAAAACATGTAAATTTACCAATCAAAAATTGTTTATATAATATATATTATAGTTTATAACAACATAATCGAAAACTAGAAGTAAAATATAAGACCATATATAATGGGTATGTTGAATAAAACTTTTAACAGTTACAACATATGCGATAAGTTTGTTGAAAATCCAAAAAATGTAATGTAGATTATTTTTTGTTTAATTTATTCAACATATGTACAATGCAGGATCTACCATATTTATTTTCGGCACTTTAAACCAAACACATAAATTTTTTGATTGAAAGTGAACTGAAAAAATAAAAAAAAATTGTATTGGCACATGTGCAATAATATCATTAGTTGATGGAATTTTATAAAAATTTGTCACACCTTAATTATTTAAGATCAATTATTTTGTATCAAAATTTTTTTTATAAAAGTAAATTAGATCAATTTTTTGTGGTCTATAAATAAAATTTTGGTTCATTTGATTTGGATATAGGAAAAATATTTACTTTTTACTACAATATTGTAATTATTTTTAGGAAAATACTATTTCAAGTTGATCAAAAATATTTTTTGTGTTAAAAAGTTAAACTCAATTTTTTAGTTTTTGGTTATTATGATTTTAAATATATTTGAATTTTTTTGCTAATAAAATAGAATTATAAAAAAGCAAGAAATTGCCAAAAAATGACTCAAAATTTGATTTTGAATACAAAATTGTACCTAAATTTAATCAAATTCAAAAGTAACTTAAAAACTAGTAAAATTACAACAATTTCCTTATGACCAAACAAAAAATATGTATTAAATTTTACCATTATAATCCTCCGTGTAAGAACTGAAAAGACTTTTTTGTAACATATGTTATACTATTATTGATATTCTTAGGTGTTGATTGTTTTTCATTTTTGAAATAATTTTCATTTTTTATTTTTCTAGAATCTATTTTTTACCCAATCAAAATTTAGTTTTTAGTTTTTGCTTTTGAAAAAACTATTTAATTTGCCAATCAAGATATTTAACAAATAGATTCCTAAAATTTACGGAAACTAGTTTTTCAAAATTTAGTTCAATTTACGAAGAAAAACCAAAAATCAAGTTTTGTGAGTTTCTAATTTAAAAACGAATTTTGTTTAATTTTTGTAATAAACCTACATTTTAATTAATTAATAATTAAATAAAAAATAATTTCAAAAATAAAATTCATATACAATTTTCTGCATATAATATATCATTTTAAAAATAATATGATATTTTTTTTTGTGTTTCATTATATGTAAAATAAATTTAGATAATTATATATAATATTAATTAGGGAAAATTGCCAAAACCAACCTAAAACTTGAATTCAAATGCAAAAGTGTACTCAAACATCAATCAAATGCAAAAGTAACCTAAAAGGGTAGTGAAATTATAACATGCCTCTTATGACCAAAAAAAAAACTATATGAGTTTTTACCTTTATAGCCTATTTAAGTCTTCCGTCTTTTCAAGTCTTCTGTGATAAGATTTATGTGTACAAGATTTTAATGTGTACACAAGTCCACCATGCACACATATATTCAATTACAACCAAAACCCAAAACTACATATCACTAGTTCGTTCTTGACATCTGATAGGGGCTGGATAAGTTGCAACGGAGAATATGAGGAGAATATTAATCCCACTAAAATTTATACACTACCATATTTATTGTACACATACTTATTGTACACATGTACACTATCATACTTATTGTACAAATATACACTACCATACTTATTGTACACATGTACACTATCATACTTATTGTACATATATATCTACCATACTTTATCACATATCTGTAATCTAAAATCATGATGCATTTTTGAATAAATTTAATGTGTATTTTATGTCATTATACTCTTTTTATAAAACTTCCATCTTCAAAACAAAATTGTACTAAAATGTTTTTGGCTTTGTCGCTTTATATATACTATGATACTAATCAAACTTTCCCAAATATTTCTCTATGGTGTCCATAAAGTTGGAGACCAAACAAGTAAATATACACATGTGCCATCAAACAAGAATTTGGTCCACGTGATTTTTTGTTGTAAACATTTTGTGAAACTATATATATATATACTGGGTAACTAGAAACATATATACATATTTATATTTTTCAAGTGTATGCATGTTCACAAGTCAAAAATGAGAATATAAGATAACATATATACATCTAGTTGAGGTGAAAGTTAGTGAAAACAAAGTGTACATACAAAATCAGTGTACACAAGTAATTTTTAAGCATAAGTATCCATGTGTACAACTTTTTGTCAATGTACATACTTTGATGTACTTTTCGGGCAATGAAGTCCTTACCTGACAAACAAACAAAACCAAGGCAATTGATCAATAAATGAGCTTGACTGAACAAGTAATTTACACAACAAAACCTCTCAACGTTTTAGTTTTTAAATCATTAGTCTAAACCAAGTCTTATATCATTCATAACTATTCTAGCACACAAAACTATATAAAAGATCATAAATCTAAATTCTGGAAATCTTCTGTGAATCACAATCCAATAAATCTAACTATATAAATGATGAAACCTAAATCCACCTGTAAAGCCAAAGTACTTCTGGGATTAACAAAAGGAGACCTAAAACTACATGAAATCACACAGATTCTGGCATTAATATACAAAGGTACAAAAAAGTTCAGGTCTTTCTTTACATCACCTTTCCTCTCATATACGACCGAGGAGAAAAACCTCTGTAATTGATTTCCGGCGAGTTTTTCAAGAGAAGAGGGGACGCTTCAGCGGTGAGAGCTCCTGTCACATTGTCATGGCAACGACAAAAACGAGTTGCAGAGCGCATACCGAGGCGGAGAAGAAAGAGATGCAGCGAGAGGAGTTTGAATCTGGGTAGTTTGTGTTCTGGTGACGACAACGCGGAGAGAATCCGGCCAAGTGACCTTCGGAAACCACAATAGAGTAGGCGCCATGGCGTGCATAAGCTCCGGATGCGGCGGCGACAAAAAAAACCATCGATGAAAGAAGTTTTGATGTTTTTGTTTTTTTCTAACACGCTACTTATTTCAAAACTTTTAAGAAAGAGTAATGGCCAATTATAAATTTTTGTGGGACCACTCTGGTTACAATAGTTTTGTTTTTAGTTAAAGAAACTACCTCAGTAGTAGCATGTGACTTAGAATGAAATAAAAAGACAAAAAGTGTCTTAGAATGAAAATAACTCTAATAAATATTTGTAAATGATATAAATTAAAATCTAGTAAAATTGAATTGTTCTCCACATAGATGAGTAAATGTATCATCTTATGATATTCTTTGGTCTAGGGTTTGGAAACATATGTCATAGTATTGTATGTATCTTTAGGGTTAGATTTTGGAAGCTTAACCAATTTTTTTGAAAAATTATTTTTTACATATATTTGTTTAGTTTTGTGTATATTAAATAGTTTTGGAGTTGATTTTAAGTTTAATGAAGTGTTTATTGATATTTAGTTTGTTATTTAGTTTAAGGTATTAGAAGACTTAAGTCTACTAAAAGATATTACGCCAGTCTCAGAAGACTTACCTAAAAGTCTCCCTCTATATAAAGAAAATTTACACATTCTCTCTCTTCCTCTCAAATTGTTGCAAGAAAATGTAATGTTTCTCACTCTAAAACTCTCAAACCTCTCTCTAATCTCTTTTAACTTGAAAATACCAAAATTTATATCAATTTCTCATTTTTATCTCATGTTTTCTTACCGATTTATCTTGTTTTTTGCAAGTTTTTATTATATAGTTCTCATCTTCTACTATTTGGATTTGCAGGTTTTCAGATCTGGAAGACTTTCTGATTGTCTTCTGACGAAATGTTCTCCCATGTCTCCTCTTTCATAACATATTTGAGTGTTTTAGTAAGTTTTCATGTCTGATTTACATCATTTGTAATTTCTTATTGCTTAAAGCTCTTACCTTTTTCCCAAACTAAAACTCTCTAACCTCTTTATAATATTTTTGAACTTGAAAAACAATAAACTTTATATAAATTTCTTACTTTTATCTCATGTCTTCTCACTAATTTATCATATTTTGCAGATTTTTTGGTTCTCATCTTCTACTCCTTTAAAGGTATATATATATATATGATGAATATGTATTTTTGTATATTCTATAAAGGTAGATATATCTCATATTCTACTATTTTTCTTTGTTTTGAGGATATTTGAATATTTTTGGATATGCAAGTTTTTCAGATCTAGGTCAGATTTTAGAAGATTTTTTAGAACACTTTTGAGAGACTTTTGAGAAGACTTTGTTCTCTGTGGGAAGACTTCCAGAAAGTCTTCCAGTGCATTATATGTTAGAAGACTTTGTCAGAAGACTTTCTGAAAGTCTTCTAACATAATGTACAAGAAGACTTTCTGAAAGTCTTCTAACATAATGTACATGTGTAATAATTTTGTTTATGATTTATTTTATGATTTGTATGTGTAATCTTTTATTTGTGAATTGTTTTATAAATTTGAAGAGATGTCAATAAATTTTTTTGATAAATATGTTCATGTCTACAACATTATCTTGCCAAAAAAAAAAGATAAATATGTTCAATGAATTTTTTTTGGTAAATATGTTCATGTCTACAACATAATGTCTACAACAATATCTAACACTTATAACATAACACAACAACACAAAAACTTAGTTAAATTTACTAAAATTAAAAGAAAAAGAATTTTAAGAAAATTTAATCAAATTCACAAAATATAAACATTCACTTGAAGTTTTCTGAGAATTTTCAAAAGAATTTTTTAAAAAAATATGAAAATCTTCTATAAGTTTTTGGAAAGTCTTCTAGCATATAATGTAATAGAAGACTTTATGGAAGTCTTCTAGCATATAATATACTAGAAGACTTTCATGTAAGTCTTCTCTGAGAAGACTTCCACGAAAGTCTTCTTCTGGTAGAAGACTTCTAGGAAGTCTTCCGGAAAAGTCATTTTTGCAATTATAAATTTAGAAAGGTAGACTTCCAGAGAAGACTTCCATGTAAGTCTTCTCGAAAAATAGGTTAGTTTTGCAATTGACCAAATTGTGTCAGAAATTTGACTTTTTGTGAAAGACTTCTAGGAAGTCTTCTCGACAAAGGACTTCCGACAAAAGACCAAAATCACAAAAAAATAAAGCTAGAAGACTTACAAGGAAGTCTTCTGCTAGAAGACTTCTTAGAAGACTTCCTTGTAAGTCTTCTCGGTGGAGAAGACTTTCAGTTTAGTCTTCTCCACGAACCAGATCTGAAAAAATAAAAATTCTTCTTAAATTTGATGAGATTCATGTTTAACTTCTCCAAGTACATATCATTTCTTAGTGAAAGTTACATACTTGTTCTTGACCAAGAATCATGAACTTTAGTAACATTAATAAGTTTATAAATTTTAAAATAAAAAGTTGGGATTTTGGGAAGGAATAAGAGAGAAAGTGAAAGAAAAATAGTTTGTGTGTGTAAGAAATAAGAATATAAAGATGTAGATGTTGATTTTAGAAGCATTAAAAGCTTCAAATTGGCTGTTCATGGTGGTTGGTGTATTGAAGTCAATGATAATATTGTAAATACTTGATGAAAATGAGGATGATATGGTAATACAATCATTTTCAAAAAAAAAAGTAATGGCATTTTCGTGAGTTATCCGAATTTCTAGGGTGAAAAAGGAAAGTGGAAATTTTTAAAAAATCATGGGTTGGTTTTGCAATTGACTTTGAGTTTTGAGTCACTTTTGAAAAAAAAACTATTAATTAATTGTAAAATTAGTTATTAACTTCTATAGATAATGTAATTTGTAATTCTAATAATTATTAGACACATGAAACAATAACTAAAATTTCTAAAAACATATAATTTTCTATTAAATCGAATTTATATGAAGAAAATTTCATAATATTTTTTAATTTGTAAGTATATTTAATTATTTATGATTTATAGTATTTTATGATTTATATTTTAGTATAATATAAGTTTTTAAAATATAACAACTAAAATACATGTTAATTTATTTTGATTTATATTTAGTATAATATAAGTTTTTTTAAAAAAATATGTTAAATAAAAATGTTAATTTATTTTGTATTTTTAAGTAATAATCATAATATTTTGATAAATAATTAATAATATTTTTTAAATTAATGTATTAGTTATTTTTGAAAAACTAAAAAATACAAAAACAAAGTTCAAAATCTAGAATCTAAAAACCAAAACCAAAATCTAAAAATCAAAATAAAAATCAAAAACTTAAAAATATCAAAAATCAAAAACCAAAATCTAAAATCTAAAATCAAAAAGCCAAAAACAAAAACTAAAAACTACTAAAACAATCATCACCTTAGAGTTAGATTTTGAAATCTTATCTTTTTTAGTTTGATCTATATGTGTTTAGTGACTATCTAAGATCTTGATTTAAACACTTTCTAAGTATCTTTTAAGTTTAAGAAAATGTATTTTGCTTAGTTAATTGACTATAGGGTCTGAACGACTCACATAAGACTTTTTCTTCTGACATATATCGCCTAAATTGTAGTAGAATTTAGGATTTATGCTTAAATTTTAGAAGAATTAGGTTTTCCGACTAAATCGAAGTCTTCCGGAAGTGTTGTAGGTGAAGTCTTCTCATGTATGAGATCTTAAAAATAATTAATGAAATTTTGAAAGGAAAAAAATTGAAATCATGTATTAAAAAACATTTCTAAATGATGTAAAATTAGTTTTACTAAAATTGAATTATTTTTAACATAGATGGGTGAATGTAGATTGAATTATGATACTCTTTGATTTAGGGTTTAATAACGTATGTTATAGTATTGATGGTATTTTTAGGGTTTGATTATGAAATCTTATCTTTTTATTTTTTTAAAAAACTTGACATATATGTATTTATTGACTATATAATAACTTGATTTAAACACTTTCTAAGTTTTTTTTAAGTTTAAAGAATTTTCTTTTTTTGATATTTAGTTAGTTATTTGATGTTAGGGTCAAATTTAACTTAATTAGAATTTTTGTTTCCATATTTAAAGAAAATTTACACATTTTTCTTCTTCTTTTTAAATGGCTGCAATAAAAGATGTAATGTTTTTCAATCTAAAACTCTCAAACCTCTCTCTGATCTCTTTGATCATCAAAACACCAAATTTTATATACATTTTTCATTTTTTTCTTATGTCTTCTCACTAATTTATCCTTTTTGGAGGTTTTTTATTACATGGTTCTCATCTTTCACTCATTCAAATGTAGATCTATAAATTTTGGATATATATTTTGGTATATTTTATATGTTAGATTCTAAAAAGCTATAAATTCAACCTCATGTGACTGTTTTGTTTATTTTTAAGAATAAAAATTTTGTTTTTGAAGTTTTTCTCTGTTTTAAAGCTATTTGAATGTTTTTGAATTTGCAGGTTTTATCAAATGTGAGAGACAACCTTTGAAAGACTTCTCAGTAGATTCTCGAAAGACTTCTTAGAAGACTCTCGAAAGATTACTCGGAAGACTTCTTGGAAGATTTCTTGGAAAGTCTTATATTGCATTTTATGCTAGAAGACTTCCCACGAAGTCTTCCGAAGTCTTCTGCCCAAAGTGTTATAAGTTTTGAATATGTATTTTGTATGTTTTATATATTAAATTCTAAAAATTTATAGATTCAATCTAATGTGACTGTTTTGTTTATTATATAAGCGTAAAAAATATTTTTGAAATTTTCTCTGTTTTGAAGCAATTTGTATGCTTTTGAATATGCAGATTTTTAAGATCTGAATCAGACTTTATAAAATTTTTCAGAAGAGTCTTTGAAGACTCTCGAAAGACTTCTCAAAAGATTTATTGGAAAATCTCCTAATGCATTTTATGTTAGAAGACTTCCCATGAATTCTTCAAAAAGTCTTTTGAAGTTTTATGTCCAAAGTGGTAAAAATTTTGGAAATGTATTTTGTATGTTTTATATATCATATTCTAAAAAGTTATAGATCCTAATTGTTTTGTTTATTATTTAAGAATAAAATTTATTTTTGAAATCTTCACTGTTTTGAAGCCATTTGAATACTTTTGAATATGCATATTTTTCAGATATGAGACAAATTTTGAAAGACTTCTAAGAAAAGTCTTTGAAGACTCTCAGAAAACTCTCAGAAAACATATTAGGAAGTCTTGTAATGTATTTTATGCTAAAAAACTTTCTACAAAATTTTCAGGAAGTCTTCCGAAGTCTTCTGCCCGAAGTAGAGATGATTTCAAGTGGAATCAAAGCTTATTTATGTTGAAGAATGATATCTAACTAGCTCAATGTGTAATAATTTTGTTTATAGTCACTTTTATGATTTGTATGTGTACTATTTTAGTTATGAATTCTTTTGTAAAATTTAAGTGATGTTAATCAAAAAAAATTGGTAAATATATTTATATTTTGCCAAAAATACTTGACATTATTAAAGTTATTGATACAACATACCAATAATTTTTTTTAAACCATTCTATCCACTCATAACAAAACACAATAACACAAAAACTTAGTTAAATTTACTAAAAGTAAGAAAGAAAGACTTCTCAAGAAATTTATTCAAATTCACAACTGATCAAAATATAATTTTTAGTGAAAGTTGAAATTTTAAATCTCATGGAAGTTAAAAATTATATCTTATTATCTAAAAGACACATTAAACCATATAAATTGATATTCTTGAAATTACTTAACGTATTTGAAAGTTAAAATACATACTTTGAAGTTACTTAACTCTCTTGAAAATCTTACATGGAAAACTTCTTAAAAAGTCTTCGCGGATTACCTAGAAACATTAATAAACATGAATATTTAAAACCACATAATTATCACCAATTAATTTATGAATTTCACTCACGAGTCTCAATATTAACTAATAAATATGAATTAACAAGAAAATATTAAAAATTCATTTTAAGATTGGTGAAAATTGAAGTTTAATAAAGATTTACGTAGAAGATTTCTTAAGAAGTCTTTCCACGATGAAACTTCTTAAGAAGTCTTCCATGTAGGTCATTTTTGCAATTATAAATTTACAAAGGAAGATTTTTTAAGAAGTCTACTCTACATAAGACATCTTGAGAAGTCTTCATTTTCCTTTGAAAATATTGACTTACTTTTGAATTTTTTTTTTTCGAAATATCAAAGAAGGCTTCTCAATAAGTCTTCTCGGATAAACATGTTAGTTCTGCAATTGACCAAAATTTATCAAAAATTTAATTTTCTATAGAAGATTTCTGAAGAAGTCTTCCTGGACTCTTCTATAAAAGTCTTCTAAAAATCTTCCTGAAGTCTTTCTTGCACTAGACTATATTTGATTTTTTCAGAATTTTTTTTCTAGATGTTTTCTATTAAAAAGTTTACAAAGAAGTCTTCTCTCATAACTGAAGGTTTGACCAAAATCCGAAATAAAATTTGAGAAGATTTCTAAAATTAATATTATTACTTTTTTCAAAGAAACATAGGTTATTTATGTGGTTGGCTTTAAATTTTAGGTATAAAAAATAAAAAATAAAATGGTGGATAGATTGTTGAATTTGTTAAATAAAATTATTAATGGTGTAAAAATTAAATAAATATTAAATTAATAGATGGAAGAAAAAGAAAATTCGGTTTTAAAAGTGTAGATTAAGATGTCGAATAATTTCAATTTTTTACATAGCCTGGGACCCGTCAAACTATCCGAAAATTTGTAGATTAATCAAATAACATTGGATTATGTTTTGCTACAGATAAAATCCTTTATGGCTCGTAACAATTATATGCTGAATTGTAACTCTCAGAGATTTGAGTTTTTTTGCTTAATTATAATTCAGTCATGTAAGTTATCAAAAACACATGTGGACAAGTCTCTAAAACCACAGAATAGTTAACATGTGGACAAGTCTCTAAAACACATAATAGTTATATGTATAGACTTAATCTTGCAAAATGTTTTTTTGAAGATCTTGCAAAATGTTCGAGAATGGCATGCCATCCCCTGGCATATTGGGATCATGTGATGCATGGAATCCGAGATATAAAAAATAATATAGTATCAAATGCCTAACGTCCACGTGTATTGCCATCCACCGACCCAACAAGTTACGAGGTACGTGTAAGAACTACATGCATGACTGCTTGTCTAGAACAGTGGACGTGTCGTGTGTCTTTCAAGATTCTTTTACAATAACTTTAAAGTTTAGTTAATTAGTTAAGATATATTATCTCTTTCTGTTTGGATAACCATATTGTCTTCTTTTCTTTTTGGTCGGTTTTGGATAGTCGATGTATCTAAATGTTTGTTCTCTTTTTCATCGAATTAATACAACATATAGTTAATTTATCATTGATTTGGGATGAATAAAGAGACTAGTTTTATTTAAGCACATGTAGAATGGTACCGTCTTAAGGAAAAGAATGGAACCAATGTTAAGCAAAGAAACAAAAGAAAATATGGAAGATGGCGTTCCAGAAGCAGATAATCTCTTAAGTAACAAAGGTAAAACAGAACAAGAAGAAGAAGAGAAGGGAGGTAATGGTGGGATTTTGAACAATCTGATATCCAACTTGATGGGTGCAACAACAACAACAACGACAACGACAGTAGATGAAAAATCTGGTGAAAATATTCAGAAATCTCAATGTGAAGATGAAGATGAGAAGAAGAAAGAGAGTTCAGGTGCTGGAATCTTAGGAAAGATCATTTCTCATCTGCCAGGTACGCTTTTGTTCACAAACGAGCTTATAAAGTTTAAGCTATTGTACTTAAGAAAATGGTGAACATGTGTGAGATGTATGATGGTCTCAGCTTTAGTAGTATATATGTGTATTAAACACTCGTAGGTAGATGCTTCCATGAAATACGGATTTTTTAAAAAAAAATGTTATCAGAGGAGTTCCAAATTTTAAACTCAATAGTCTTCCACATATTTGAAATCAATTTTTAGATATTCTGATTTAAAGAATAATCCTTAATACTAAAAATGATTTGAATCTGAGTATAAGGAAAACAAACCCCTTCCACCAACACCTTGGCTGAAGTCCGGATATCAAACGTCAAATCTTTATAAGAGAACTTGTTTTGGGGTTTGTAAAGCACTTAAGTAGATAACTGTTAATTAGTTATAATTTTTTAACTTTTTTTTGTAAATGCAGAAGATGCAGTTCCAACGACAGAGGAAGCATCCATTCTGATCCACTCTGTGATTGACTGAAGAAGACATAAACCACAACTCATTTTCATCGTTCTTGTTGTTGTTTTGTGACTTGTGATTTTGTTGTTTCTTTTCACAAAACTCTTGTTTTCCTATTGAAATCTTTTCAAGGCTAACGTTGAAGCCATCATGGTCTTGTCTATTTTCTTAGCTCTATATTTTAAAACAAATATAAAGTCTGTAGTTATATCTGTTTATGTTCTTGATGCCTTTTCTCACAAACACAACAATGCACATAACTAAAGATCTACGGTTTAATGTCTTTAAGGTTGCAGCTCTAGCAGTTCATAGATTAATATAAAAAGTTTACCCAAGAACATTATGAATCACTGGATAATAGATCCGATAGATCTCACATACAATGAAAGAGGAAACATATGGTTTTGACTTGACCATTTATTTGGACAATGACAACGAAAAACAAAACGAGTTCTTCAATTATTTAACAAATTATGTTATACATTTCCATTCAATAGTTATTCTAAGTTTATCCTGGAGACTTCTCTATAATCAAGAGTACCTTAGACCACCTCCATCAATAACGAGCCTTTATAGGTACTTAACAATTAGTTAGTAATAAAAACAGTGATTGTGAAGGTTAAGTACCTTTGTTTAGTTAATTTAATTTTTTCTTGTCCAATGGTAGAACCCCTATGGAGTTCTTAATATGGGATTCTTAATTTTTCTTTTTAAAGTAAAATGATTGAATTTCATAATATAAAAAACACAATTTTTTTTAAAGACATTACAACATATTGAAATTATAAATACTAATCTTAATTTATTCCAATTTTTTTCTAGATATTTTCAACCAAATTAGCTTCCAATTGGTGATGTATTTTTGTTATCACGGATTCGGGACCGAATGTTCATCATATTCCCAAGATTTGAAGGCATATTCGATAAGAAGTCAAAATCCACTTGTGAACTTCAGTTTGATTCTGGTTGTGCGAAAGTTGATACATCAAACTGAATCTACTCATCTCGTTCGTCTTCTACTATCATATTATGCAAAATGATACATGCTCTCATTATCTTTTCAATCTTTATTTTATCCCGCAAAAGAGCTGGATTTTTGACTATAGCAAATCGAGCTTGCAATACCCCAAAAGCCCGCTTGACATCTTTACGTACATCTTCTTCTTGTGTAGCGAATAAGGATATTTTCAGACCTTGCGGAAGTGGAATAGATTGAACAAAAGTAGTCCATTTTGGATAAATACCATCTGTGAGATAGTAAGCCAAATGGTACTCGTGTCTGTTGACAATGTAATTAACTTTTGGAGCTTGACCTTGTAATATATCATCAAAAACTGGTGATCGATCAAGAACATTGATATCGTTTAATGTACCTGGAGGTCCAAAAAACGCAGAACGTATCCAGAGATCTTGTGAAACTACAACCTCTAAAACAATTGTTGGCTTTCCCGATCCACGTGTATATTGACCTTTTCCATGCTGTCGGACAATTCTTCCACTCTCAATGCATACAATCAATGCTTACTATCATCCCGGGAAATCCGCGTATCTCTCCAATATCGAGTAGTCGTTGAAGATCTTCTGGTGTGGGTCTTCTTAGATACTCATCTCCAAATAAATTTATGATTCCTTGAACAAAATATTTCAAGCATAAAAGCGTGGTGGTCTCACCAAGTTGGAGGTATTCGTCAACCGCATCAGCTGGGCAACCATATGCCATCATACGAATTGCTTCCGTTGCCTTTTGTAACGGAGAGTGACCGAACCTTCCAGTAGCATCTCTTCTTTATTGAAAGTATGAGATTTCAGCGGAGAGTCGATCAACAATACGCATGAACAAGGGTTTGTTCATTCGAAAACGGCGTCGAAACATGTGTGAAAGATATATTACATCTTCACTAAAATAATCGTTCCACAACTGCTTGTGTCCTTGTTCTCGTTCCACATCAGTCCGACGCAGAGACAGAGTGATAAGGCTCACGAGGGACAGACGCAGAGACAAACTCACTCCATTGAGTGTTTGGTTGTTGACTGTTCAACAGGTTTTGAAAGCTACATTGTTGAATATAAGGATCCATAATAGAATCTAAAGACATAAAGAACAAAAGAGAAAGAAATACCTTTAGAGAAGGAAAATAGATGGAAATAGCTTTGGAGAAGGAAATCGTTCTGGAGAAGTAAATAGATTAGGAGTCATGGTTTATAGTTGTTAAGTTTAAGTTTTAATGGCAAGTCTTGTTGTTGAAGTTTTAATGGCAAGTTTAAAGTTGTTAAAGTTTTAATGGCAAGAGCAAGATTTTAAGTTGGAAAAGTTTTAAGTTGTTAAAGTTTTAATGGCAAGAGAAAGTTTTAATGGCAAGTTTTAATGTCATTCCCAACCATTTTCTAAATCACGTCATCAATATCTAACAACCATTAAAAATAAATCTACTTAGACATAAATCTACTTTACCTCTTCTCAAATCTAAAATGAAAGACAAAAGCTTTGATGACCATGAATACATTGCCTTCTTCCACGCGCATCTTCAACCCTCACACAACCAACAAAGAGAGTAAAATTAAAAGCTTTTCTCTGTAAAGAAATAAAAGAAAAACTAAAACCAACAACCAAACCAAACTTTGTTTCAATATAAAAGACTTCATTTGTTAAGCAGTCTAGTTACTTGTTAGAATCAAAAGACTCCCATTTTTTAAATCAACCATAATGAAACTTAACCATCATCATAACTTAGAATCAACCAAAGAAACAATATTCTCATCATCATTACTTATTAAATTCAACCAAACCAAACTCTGTTTCAATGCAAAATCAACCAAGGAACCCATTATCATCACCATTATTTGTTAAAATCAACCAACACTAACTCGGATACCATGTAAAAAATTCAACTTTTTCAACAGACACTCGATAATCTTCTAGTTAAAGTTACAAAATTCACAAGTTAATTATTTTTTTGAATGATTCACAAATTATTTTTACAAGATTCACATCATGCAAAAGATTCACTAAATCATCATCGACAGAGAAAGGTATTTTCGTACTTATCTCGCCTCTTGTATGACTTTGATCCTTTCATGGATCCTTGGTTTCCCTTGAAGCTGATTCCTGTGAAGAACTTCCTTCTGTCTTCTGATCTTCATCAGAGCCTCGCGCATGGGAGAGAAATGATGGAGAAGATGGAGAATCGACGGAGAATCAACAGAGAAACGATGGAGAAGATGGAGAAACAACGGAGATCTTCGATGGAGAAGATGGAGAGATGGAGAGAAGATCCCAGTTTTTGTTTCGGTCTCGAGGATGAAGAGAAACAAATGAGTTTCAGTAGAAAGACCGACGAAGGAGAGAGACAATTTTTGTGTCGGTCCAGTAGAAATGCACCACGTAGGAGTCCTTACCAAACCCAAAAATCCTCATTTAAGTATCAGTACTCTCTTTTCTTTTCATTTTTGATTTATTTTCCCCCCCTTTTTCTAAGTACCTCAGCGTAAAAAGCCTCCGATGGACTTGCTCTTATATGTCCAAATTGATTAAAAGCAGATACTTTCACCAAAGAAGATTTCTTCAAGCTCTCATTGGCTTTCGACTTAGAGATGTCAATTGGGTATGCATGGGCTAACCAAGTTCAAATAAAATGGGCTTGATATGTTCAAATTCAATGGTTAATTAGTCCAAATGGATTACCTTCATGCCAAAGTCACAAATCATTTTTTTCATCAAAATCACAGTTTTTTTTCAAAAACTTAAAATAATGTTCTTTCCGGCAAAACTACAAAATTATTTTTTTTCCAGTTTTACTGCAAAATCGTGTTTTCTGGTAAAATAACAAAAATAACGTTTTTTGATAAAATCACAAAATTTTATTCTTTACTAAAAGTATAAATTTTCATTTTTTGGACACCATAAGTAACCCACTTGATTATGATCTTATTTGAGTTTGGTTTTATTTGGATATTGTTTTTTGGGTTTAGATCATTTATGACCAGAAAATGAGATTGTCCAATTGGACAAGCCCATTTACATGGACAGCCCAGTTAACATCTTTATTCTCAATCTTCTTAGGCCTAAAGAAGTATATGTCATGTGATGTAGACACAAAATCAACCTAACTTAGATGATGATGATTTGATGTTTTCATGGTAGATCTGGTCGAATATGGGAGATAAACGATGGGATAGAGGTATGGACGGTTAAAATAGATCAATTAGATAATGATGGATTGAAAACAATGGAGGATGAAAAATACTTGAATGGTCGAACAACCAACTCAGATGCCTTATGGATGAATGATGAAGTGTATAGAAGATGGATTCAATCCGTTTGGTCGAGCAACCAACCTGAAAGAACAAGCGAATGGGGATAAGCGATACGGAGATAGATCCTCCTTGTTTGGTCGACAACCAACACAACAAGAACAGTATATGGAGAGGGACAATGATGGAGTGAATGATGCCACAAGCTCCAAGAACTGAAGATTGATAAATCAAATGCTTGGTTGTTGTTTCTACACACATACAAAACTTGATAAGGTTCTTGCAAAGAAAAAAAATGTTTTTTTATTGATTATTGGATAAATGATACAAGACTGTTTATAGGGACTTATATACTCGCAAATGCAGCTATGCCCTATTAGGAGTTTTTGAAACAAACTTTATTACATGACTCGATTTTAAGACCTAATAAAAAACAATAGGCAATGCCTTGACCAAAATAAAAATAAGAAAATAAAAGGTTGCAAAATGGTTAGTCCAAGATATCAAGTATTGAACTGTTCTCTCGCCTTGGTTTGGCCAAATCTTGATATATTTGGAAGGTTGGAGTAGCCATTGGAATGGATCCAAGGATGCATGCTTGATGTGTTGTAGTTTGGAACTTTGCTTCTTGGCTCAAAGCTCACCGTTTTACTTAAGGGAAGAGATTATAAATAAGGAAACCATCTCTTTATGAGGAATAATCGACCATAGGATAGCAACATCTTTTGGGACCGCTTGTATATGATTTAGTTGAACCTCAGTTGCATCTTGGCTGGATATGGAAAGCTTATTTAACCGGTTAGTAAGATCTTCTAGGCTTAGATTAATGATAGAGCGAGCAATTAAACCTTCCACAACATGGGTAAAGCTTTCTATCATTCCTCTTGTTCTTGATCGAGTTCTTGATGCTTGTTTTATGGTTGGAATGCTAATGTCCGGTTCTAAATCCTCATCATTCTCTCCATTTTGAGAAGGCCATGACCTCAGAACAGTTTCATTAGCATCAAAATAGGACAAGTCAGTCACACTGAAGGTGGAAGATATGTTAAACTCACTTGGTAGTTTCAGTTGGTATGCATTGTCATTGATCTTCTCCAAGACTTTGAATGGGCCGTCCCCTCTGTGAGGTTAGATTTACTTTAGGTGGGAAATATCTTGTACCTCTTGTGCAACCAGACGCAGTCTCCTGGTTCAAAGTCATCTTCTTCCTTCTATTATCAGCATACTTCTTGTTATGTTCATTATTTTTCTCCAAATGGACCTTAACTGTTTGATAGATCTTTTTAATCATCTTGGCTTTTTTCATCTTAACTGATCATTTGATTCTTCAGGTAAATGGCTAGGAGATCCACAGGTGTTGTTCGATTAAATCCATACACAATCTCAAAAGGTGGAAGCTTAGTAGCATAGTGTGACACTTGGTTATAAGCAAAGTCAATAAAATGTAAAAAATCAAGTTAATTTCTCAAATTTTTACAGGCCATGGCCCTTAAGAGAGAGTGGAAAGGGTATGTTTGACAACTTCATTCTTCCCATCGGTCTGGATAACAAGTGGTAGAGAAAAGTAACTTGGTGTCCTGCTTCCTCCAAAGTGCCTTCCAAAAGAAATTAATGGACTTTGTGTCTCGGTCAGAAACAATAGTCCTAGGGATGCTATATAATATCATTATCTCTTTGAAGAATGGATCAGCTATCTAGGTTGCATCATTGGTTTTGTTGCAAAGAATGAAATGGACCATCTTAAAAAACCGGTCGACCACCACAAATATCTATTTTTGTTCCTGATCTCTGGTAACCATAAAACAAAATCCATATAAATATATATTCAAAATAGGTTAGGAATGGACAATTGTATGTAAAAACTATGAGGATGTAATATGAATTTGGCATTAAGTCTGGTGATGCATTTTGCACAAAACCTTTCTACATTTCTCCTTAAGTGTGACAAAATCAGTGCTCAACCATTATATTCAAGGTCTTGTTTCGTCTAAAGTGTCTCATTAGACCTTCACAATGTGCTCTTCTTAAGATTAGACCAAGCATTGATTCTTGTGGTAGGTACAACCTCTTGTTTCTTGAAAAGTTTCATCATGCTTATTAAATGAACTAAATGCGCCTTGATTACATTGCTCGTAAATGTTTCTAATTATGTTTCGAAAATGTATTATGTTTAAAATTAGTCCATTTTTGAAAATGTATTATCATATAACTGGGGGACAAAATGTAGGAGATACTGACCAATGCTATGTGGATGAAGCCTAGAGAGAACAAAATATTTTTACAGGTAAAGAATGGTTTTATACCGCAAGGTCAGGTGATCGTATGATGGGGTCGTGAATATCCGACGAAGCTTATCACCTTTACATGCATAATGTGAAGCACTAATTTGGATTATGGAATGCATAAAGACCCTAAACATCAACAAGGTGTTTTTTTGCAACATATTATTTTCAGTTGGTGAAGATGGCATGGTGTCAACACCAGAAGAATGACCAACTTTTACTACACATATGAACGAGTTCCGGTGATGTAAGGAATTCTTTCCTATCTTCTCAATCAAGCACATACCAAGAGAATTGGTCGGTGTCTCCTACAGTTTGTCCCACAGTTGTATGATAATACATTTTCGAAAATGTATTATGTTTGAATTGTGTTTCCAATTACATTTTGTTTCTCACATAGCAGTTGTGTTAAAAAGGTATTATGATCGAAAATGAACTAATTTGGTTTTCAATTTGCTGAACATGATTACTTTTTGGGAAAATTGTTCTTTTAGGCCAAAAAACAGTAACATTGTCCCTTTAGGCTAATTCTCTTACTAATTATCTTATTAGATTATTTTTTCAAAATACCAGTAATACCCTTAAAATTAAATTATAAATTCAAAATTACAACTAGTAAATAATTATAATCTATATAGTATTTATTTTTATAATCTAAGTAATTTAAAAAATATTAAGAAATATTAAAAATATTAAAATTCAATTATAAAATCGAAATTAAAATTAGTAAATAATTATAATACATATATTATTTAATTATATAATCAAAGTAATTTTTTTAAAAAATAAAATTTAATTATAAAATAAAAATTACAATTAGTAAATAATTATAATATTATATATATTATTTAACTATATAATCTAAGTAATTTAAAAAATAAAAAATAAATTATAAAATCAAAATTTGGAATGACTAAAAAATTATAATATATATATATATATATATATATATATATATATTCAATTATATAATCTAAGTATTAAAAAAAATAAAAAAATAAAGCCCCAAATATTTTAGAAAACACTAAAAGATATTTTAGCACGTTTTAAAAAAAATTATGAAAAAATTATTTTTCATATATGGAAACTGAATATTTCCAAATATTTTCTTCCCATATTTTCAGAAATGATTTTTCTTATCCGTAGAATTTGTATTCTACTATATGTAGAATATAGTAAACCTGTTTGAAATCAATTTCTACAAGTTTTAGAGTTATAGTAATGTGTAGATTCTGATTTCTATAAATTTTAGATTTATAATAATGTGTAGGTTTCAATTTCTACAGATTTAGAGTGAGAGGTAAAACGTGGAATATGTATTCCAAATATTTTTAGATTATTATTATTCTCGTAGATCACATATTCTAAATATAGTAGATTCAATGAAAAATGTAGATTGTATTTTCTATTTTGTAGAATACTAATTTTACTTTTTGTAAAAAAAAATATGAAATTATGATTTAAATATTTTTATAACTGGAAAAAATATCACTAAGTTGATATTGATATTTCATTAGTAGTTACTATTTTAGATTTTTTTATTTGTAAAACTATGTATTTAATTTATTTTCGAAAATATTAAAGGACATTAGAGAAAAAAATAGTAAAAATATAAATTAGTCTAAAATGACAATATTAGTATTTTTTGGCAAAAAAAAAAAAAGCAATTTTGGTAATTCAAGTAAATAAAGTAAGAAGTTCACCTAATGCATATATACACGACCGAGGTCAATTTGAGATTTGAGTGGTAGAAGAACATAACAACTCATGTCTACTTTTAGATCAAGCCCTACCTTTAGGTAGGTCTGGAATTATTATATGGGATCCAAGATCCGATTCAAGATCTGATCCGATCTGAAATTTAAGATATTTAGGCAGTCCGAATCCGAATCTAGATAGTAAAAAGACGGATTCGTCGAACCGGATCCAAATCCGGATATCTTGATTTTTAGGTCTAGATATCCGGATCCGTATTTTTTAAATTTATTTAAATTTAAAATTTTATTAATAATTATCGTTGATATATTAATATGTATACATAAAATTAGTTTTGTAATATTATACTTTAATTTTAATAATATTATATGCATAAATAAATTCATAATTTTTGTAAAAATATTTAATTTATATAATATTTTTTTATATTTTAAAAAATATTTATATTTTATTCAATTATTTTTACGGATCCAGATACTCACGGATATCATAATATTTAGACGGATATCCGGATTCAGGATATCCGGAAGGCACGGATCCGAATCCAAATACTAAAATTACGGATACGGATCTGGATTCGGATACCCTAAATTTCTGGATATGTGGATTTGTCCCAAGCCTAACTTCAGGTAGGTCTTTCTTATTTCTATATAGTGATATTATTTTTGGATTAACATACATTTTTGTAGATTTTCATAAACAAAAACTTAAGATAAACGTAGCATTGAAAAATAATTCAGAAACTAAAAAGCAAGATGAAAAACATAAATATATAAGAGAGAAAAATGTTAATTATCTAAAAAGTAAAGTTAGTATTTTAAAATTTACTTCTGCCATATATACGTTTTCCCTCAATTTTCATATTTATTGAGATTAGGTGATCAAAATGTTACATACATTTTGGATCCATATTGGATCTGTATAAGATATACACATTATTTTTTGAAGTATACGATTAATAACTCTCAAAAGAACATTTATTTATATTGTAAATTATATATATGGTACATACTTTAAAAGTATACTCGTGATTTTAAATCGCGGGATAAATTTTTGGGTATAAAGCTTTATTTAGTTGATATCAAAATAATTAACATTTGATCTTACACATTGGATGTTTGACATCAATAACTGAGACGTTTTTATTTTGATGTTTAAATTTTATATTTCATAGTAATGTTTTCATATTATCCAAACTTGAGGTGAACTGGTTAATTGGTGACCCGTATATAATACAGTTTGAATTTAGTGAAAAATTCATTAATTAAAAACATAATAACTTCCAGTAAAAACTTAAAAACCCACCATTAACCTGTGACCCGTATATAATATTGTATCGCTTTAATATTTCATAAGGAAAAAAGTCTACTAGCTACACGAAATTTACACTAATACGGTGAAAATCATCCAATGTATGAAAATGGATCAATAACTACACAAAGTTTATGTTAATACATGCCATATACACAAAGTAAATGATTATATGGTGGCGACCTCACAATCGGGTTTAATTGATTTAAAACTAAATTAATGGGGTCAATTCATAATTTATTAAACTTAATAAATTTAATGATTTATTAAGTTCAATATACTTAATTGATTTTATTAATAAACTTAACAAACATAATAATTTATTAAACTTAATAAACTTAATAATTTATTAAACTTATTAAACTAATTTTAATATATTAAACTTAATAATTTATTAAACTTAATCAATTTATTTAAACTTAATAATTTATTAAAAGTTTTCCTAAGTTTTTTAGTAAATTATTAAGTTTATTAAATTATTAAGTTTATTAAGTTTAATAAATTATTATGTTTATTAAATTTANGTATAATAAGTTATTAAGTTTAATAAATTTATTAAGTTTTATAATTTTGATAAATTTAAATATGTTTAATAAATTATTAAATGTTTAAATTTTTTATTAAATTTAATAAATTTATTAATTTTAATTTTAATAAATTTATTAATTTTAATAAATTATTAATTTTATTAAGTTTATCAAGTTAAATAAATTATTAAATTTATGAAGTTTAATAAATTATTAAGTTTATTAAGTTTAATAAATTATTAAGTTTATTAATTAAATCAATTAAATTTATTAAATTTAATAAATCATTAAGTTTATTAAGTTTAATAAATTACAAATTGACTCTATTAACTTAGTTTAAAATCAATTAAACTCGATTGTGATGTTGTTACCATATAATTATTAACATAAACTTCGTGTAGTTATTGACACATTTTCATACATTAGATGGTTTTCACTATATTAGTTTAAATTTCATGTAGCTAATAAACTTTTTCTATTTCATAACTCTAAAACATGAAGTATAATTGTTTTGTAATAGACGCTAATTTACAATAAATTATAATAAAAAGATTTATTAATGGGTAGAAGCAAATATATGTAATAAATTAAGGTTTTTATATGGGATATAATGGGGTTGTTGTGTTACTTTGTTAAAAAGCATGATGCATTTTGTTTAATCTACAAAGCAAGTATTATAAATTATGCTAATATACCACTGCGTATTAAATTGGTCTCAAAATGAATGATTTTTAGTTAGAAATTAAATTATTTAAAATAAAAAAGCACTCGTTAAAATCAATTAGGATTATATAGTTAGGAATTTTGTTTAAAGATCTATTTATTTAAAAAAAAAACAGTAAAGAGATTTATTTTATAAAAAAATGTAGCAAGTCCTAAGAATCAACTATAAAAAAAAAAAAAAAAGGTTGTACCAATTTGATTATTTGTTGGATCATTTTATCCCGCGCATTTGCTATGTATTAAAGCATGAGCATACAATTTTTTTGAAAAAACTAAAGAATATTTTAAGCGATTTAGTTGCATAGTTTAATATAAGCAGACAGTTAGAAACAAAATCTACAAAAGATTAAGTTGTTCTGATATTAATTAAGTTGTTCTGATATTAATTGAGATGTTACACGTATTTTGAATGTAAAATGTATTCCAAAAATGCTTTTAATAAATATTTAGGATAAGTATTGATAATGGCACACTTGTAAAATAAAAGGGATGTAAAAGAAAGCTGATATTTTAATTATATTGATATAAATAATAGTGTCTGTACGGTAATACTAGTAATCAAATAAAATGGAATTTCTAAAACCAACATTTGTTTATAAGTATATAATAAAAAAGTAAATTCCAAAATTAATTATTGTATTACTTCAACCAAAAAAGAATAGATAGATATCACCAAATTTCAAACATTAGTAACCCAACAAACTTCAAATCATTTTGTATAAACAAATTAAATGAATAATAAAAGAATAATTTCATCATATAATAAAAGTATGTTTATAAGTGTATATATATTATATGCCTTCCTCTTCTTCTTTAGCTCCAATCGTCGTCGTCTCGATCTCCGGCCTGATCTCCTCCAACTGATTCACCACCTGAATCGCCTCTGGCCTCGCCGCTGGCGACGGATCAACACAATGCAAAGCCAATTTCAATGTATTCAGAAGCTCGTCACCAACGGTTTGCGTCTCCCTCATAAGCTCAAGATCGAACACTTCATTGGTCCACTCTTCCTTCACGATCGACGCCACCCACTGAGGCAAATCCATCCCGTTCGTCGGCTCTCCTGGAGATTTCCCCGTCAAGAGCTCAAGTATGATGATCCCTAAGCTGTACACGTCCGTCTTCGTGCTCGCGTTCTTGATTTTCGAAAACTCCGGCGCTCTGTACCCCAGAGTTCCCGCGGTTGCGATCACGTTCGTGGCGGCGGCGGCTGTCATGAGGCGGGAGAGACCGTAGTCGGCGATGTGTGCGTTGGTCTTCTCGTCGAGGAGGATGTTGCTGGCTGTGAGATTCTCGTGGATCATGTTCTCGTTCTTGTGAAGATGAGCTAAGCCGCGGCTGATTCCTTTCGCTATCTTCATCCTTGTTTGCCATGGAATTAGGGTTTCTGGTCCTCTAGCTGTTGATTTCAAACAAAGTTAGGGTTTATTCAAATCAATCAAAATTAGGGTTTTTTAATTTTGTTTTGCTTACCGTGAAGAAACGCAGAGAGACTACCCTTAGACATGTAATCGAAGACGAGGAGCTTCTCTCCTTTAGGTCCTAAGTAGTAAGCTCTTAGTGCAAGAAGATTCGTGTGACGAATCTTGCCTAAAGCTGTGACTTCTGCTTCAAACTCTTTCACCCCTTTGGTTGTTTTCTCTCTCAGCCGCTTCACAGCGACTTCGTTTCCGTCTTCCAATGTCGCCTTGTATGCTGTGCCGTAAGTGCTTTTCCCCATGATCTCAGCCGTGGCGCAGAGAAGGTCGTCGGCAGTGAACACAAACGGACCATCGAAATGGACCAGCTTTCCTCCCATCTCACCTCCTGCTGTTGTTGCAGCTGTTGCAGATACTGTCTTCTCTGTGATCTTGTCCTTGCCGTCTTTTTGTTTCAAGGCTGCACGTTTCTTGATCAGACAGCAGAGTAATATGCAGCACAAGAGAAGGAGAACGGCTAGAAGAGCTCCTATGGCGATTAGGATTATATCTTTGACCGAGAGTTTTCTGTGGTGTTTTCTTGGTTCTTGTGATGAGGTAGGTGAAAGAGGATGATGAGGTTTAGGAGAAGGACAGGGAGTTGAGGGACTGTAGCCACAGAGTTGAATGTTGCCCACGAAAGAGCTTGAGTTGAACTTTCTGGAGAGAATAGGCGGGACAGGACCAGAGAGCGTGTTGAAGGAGACGTTGAATGAAGAGAGATTCGCCAGGTTGACTAGAGAGGGAGGGATTAGACCTGTGAAGTTGTTTTCAGACAGATCAAGTTGTCTGATTCCAGATATGTTCCCGATTCTCTCTGGGATAGCACCGTTGATCTTGTTTCTCTTGAGGTTAAGCACTGTTAGGTTGTGTAGTCTATCGATGGCATCTGGGATTGGGCCTTTGAGGTGGTTGCTTTGGAGGTTTAGTGAAACGAGAGATGTAAGGTTGGAGAAACTGTCTGGGATGGTTCCGTTGATTGAGTTGTAAGACAAATCAAAGCTCTGCAGGTGTAGAAGAGCTCCACATTCCGTGGGGATGGAACCAAAGAGCTTGTTATGGCTTAAAGAAACCTCTTCCAACGAACTCTGCTTGCATAGGGACAAAGGAACAGCTCCAGAGAAGAGATTGTGGTCAAGATTCAGCTTTTTGAGAGGGCGAGGGCCATTAACCAAAAAGTCGGGTATGGAACCAGAGAGGTTGTTATGCCCAAGGTCAAGAAAAGTGAGGGTATGTGATCTGGCTACCATAACCGGAAGGGGACCGGAGAGTAAATTGAAGCTGACATTGAGCCTATAGAGCCTGGTGGACTCAGCAAGACTAGCCGGGATGATTCCAGATAGCTGGTTGTTGCTAAGATCGAGATTCTGGAGAAGAGGGCAGTTTCCGAGTGAGGCTGGGACCAAACCAGAGAGGCGGTTGTTGAAGAGATAGACTCCATGGAGGTTCCTGAGAAAGCCAAGGGAACGGGGAACCGAACCGGCAATGACGTTGTCGTGGAGGCTAAGTTTTCTGAGACTCTGAAGCTGTCCGATCTTCTCGGAGATAGTGCCACCGAGTCCCTTCCATGGTAGCTGAATGGCTATCACTTGGCCTCGAAGGCATTTGATTCCAGTCCAGCCGCCGGAGCAAACACTGGTGGTGGAAGAGTCGTTCCAGCTTCTGAGAACTCCGGTGAAGTCGATGAGTTCGTGTTTGATTGCTTGGAGCGCCTGATAGTTCCCCTGAGTCACCACGATCCCATCCCAGGAGTGAGCACCACCTCCACCACCTGCAACAGCTTGAGCAGACAAGAGTAAGAGACAGAAGAAGAAACTCGTGCAAAAATTGAAACTAGTATCATAAATCCAAAATGGACTTTTGTGAAGCTGATTCATTTCAAAACTATCGAAGTAAAAAAAAAAAGGAAAAAAGGAAAACAAAGAAGAAGAAAGATGAAGAAGAGCAGCAGAGTTATAGTTCTTTGTTGCGTTCTTCTTTTCGTTTGTTTTTGGATGACAACAAACAAAGAGAGTTAAAGGGAGAAGTTTGATTTTTAGTGAGAGAGGGAAATGGATTTGTGAGTGAGTGAGGTGTTGAAGCCAAGAGTAATTATGGTGAGAGTGGAGGAAGAAGAAGACAAAGACATAAGTTTAGTTTATTGTAACGGCTAGTTTTACTTCTTCGGCCAAACAAAAAAAACGGGAAGCGAGAAAAATATGACCAACGGCTATAAAGCCATTTCGACCGTTCTAATCTTAATGATTTAATTAAAAATGTCTCGGGAGTCGTTGGATTGTACAGAGATCGTGACCCTGGGGTTCGTCCGAATAATAATTGTTCCAAAACTCGCTAATCTATATTTCTATTTTATGTTCAGACAACAACAAGCTAAAAAGATTCTATCCTATGAGTCGGTCAAAACTTTACACTTTTTGGCCACATCAGCCCTACCAACAATAGTGAACAAATATGTATACACTGTAACATTCCAAAATCCATAACGTGGCCCAACTCAAGCCCATATCTGTCTGCTTGAAACATCTTTGTGACCAGGGATCATGGTTGGCAGATAGGAAGCCACAATTAATCTGGCTAGATACTCTGCTTCGGTGATCAAACAAACTAGGCCTAAAACAAACTCATAGTCAGAAACAAACCGTTTGTAAGTAGGAGAATCAACCTAGTGTTCAAGAGCAATCCCAACAATGAGAAGCAAATCTGATAGGGACATGAGTAGAAAGTGAATAACTAAGGAGAAGCTCATATAATTCAAAGAAAATACTTATCAGAAACTACAAGCAAGCATATCTCCAAAAACAAATTCTAAATTTTTAAAAGGCCATGCTTTGGATTAACCATCGACGATGATTAGGATTTCATCATAAAGAAAAAAGAAGAAGTAAGAATCAAATTTGTTTTAGCTCCGCCGTTAGAAGCCAAACGAGATTGATTAAAGTCAAGTGTGTCTCCTTAACCAACGATTGCATAACTTGACAGTAACCTTTTCCCTTAATCCCCTATACATTATCTAAGAAGTAATTTACCACATATACTTAAAAAATATGATATGACTATTAAAATTGATAATATAGCTTATGACTAAATATGACATGAACAATTACATTTATTATTGATTTATATTTTTGGTAAGTTTTTAAAAATATAATAATAACTCACACAAAACAATAATAATTCATACATCATCATTCAAATAAATATATTTAAATATGATATTAAAAATTTCGAAATATTATTTAATTTTATTTTTACTAAAATTTGATTTTACTAAATTTCAAAATTTCTACAATTTGTTTTATAAATTGTAAAAATTTAATAGTAAAATCATTAATTTTTTAAATATATATAAATTTTTTATAAATATTTTTTAGTTTTAATTTTTGATAGTTATACAATTTTTATATCAAACTTTTTATTCATTTTATGCAAATTGATTTAATATTTAACCAAAAAATAGATTAAAAATCTCTCTAAAATTATAATTTCATTAATTATTTTTAACTTAATTTTATGGTTAGTTAAATTAAACTTATATTAAAAAATTAATAAATATAATAAAATCTATAGTATTAATATAAATTTGTTTTAAATATAATTTAAATTTTTGGAAAATTATTATATGATGCAGGAAAACACTTAATTTACATTATTCTCATTTTGAGAATAATGGACACAACATTTTATTTAGAGGTTGATTGTTTTCAGTTTTTAGAATAGTTTTTAGCTTTTGTTTTTTCAAAAACCATTTTCTAGCCAATCAAGTTTTGATTCCCTATAAATTAGGAAAACTAGTTTTTCCAAAAAATTGTTTTATAGCCAATCAAGATTTTACCAAAAGAGATTTTCTATAAAATAGGAAAACTAGTTTTTAGATGTTTTGGTACAATTTCAAAGAAAAACCAAAATCCATGTTTTGGTGGTTCTTAAGAAGTTTACGTCTCTTTTCATATATATATATATATATAATATACATGAATATTATATGAGTATGCTCTCTAACTTTTTATTTAAGTGGTTTTTATTTTATTTATATTGTGATTTCTGTTTTTTGGTCAAATATATATTTGTCAAAAATATAATCAATTCAAATAACAAGTTAATATATATTTCTTTTTTAAAAATAACTTCTTAAATGCTTTAATACATTTTACTGAAAAGATATACATGGATAAATTTATTTTCAATATGATCTATTTTACTATTTTTCCTTTTAAAAGATAATGTAAAATATTGCCATTCAAATTTTAAAAATTATTTAAAAATATATTTTTTTATGATTTATATTTTAGTATAATATATTTTTTTAAGAAAATATGATAATTAAAAACATGTTAATTTATTTTTATGTTTTAAGTAATAACAAATATTTTGATCAATTTTAATAGTAACTTCTAAATATTTTATTGGTATTTTGTTATATCATTTTAAAGTAATATATTAGTTAGTTTTTGAAAACATAAAAAATACATCAAAACTAAAAACTAAATCAAAATCCAAAAACAAAAACAAAAACAAAAAGCTGAAATCAAAAACAAAAACTTGAAATCAAAAAACCAAAATCTAAAATCTAGAAGCCAAAATCTAAAATTCAAAACTAAAACCAAAAACTAAAACTAAAAACTACTAAAACAAGCATCACCTTAGTATATCAATTCAATGATGACAGTTTAATAAGGGACAAATCGACTAACTCAACCAAATGTAACACATTTTGCTCAACTTTATATTTACCAAATATACACAGTTTACACCTAAAAATTTAATACATTCTATCATCCTTAAAAAGAATAATGCAACTCGGAAGGAACCAAAATGAAACATAAAGTCATGACAAGAGAACAGTGAACGTTGACACTAAAGAAAGAAACATATATCCTATAATACACTCACAAACCTGTCTACGTATAAAATACAAAGCTCTTCAAATGTTTTGTCCACAGAGTTTGAGACTTTGATGATAAAGTTACATAGATAAATTCTACAGTAACAGCAAAAATAACATACAAGAAAGGAAAAAAAAAAACACAGCCCAAAACAAACCAGTTCCATCTTTTTCTTTTTTCTTCTGTGGGAGAGGTAAAAAAACAAAGAGCGTAGGAGATAAAACAAGTTAGAAAAAGCTATACTTGTTCCTATAACGATCTAAGGAGCATGTGTTTTGTGAGATGAGATCAGAGCTACAAGGGAGGAAACTCGTGATCATCCGCCAAATAGTATGACTGCGTATGTGTTACCCTAATTGTACATATCCACAATCAATTAGACACAATGAAAGCGGCTTTGATGATCATATTGCAATAGCTCAATAAAGTTTTAAGGGTATAAGGTTGTACCGATCTTCCTCAGTGGAGGAGGGTATAGATGTTGGGCGATGTGATTGATTATAATAACCTTCAACGCTCAGGTCACTCTGACTACTGCCCTCGCGAGGGGAGCGTAGCTCAGGTTGAAAAGATTCCGTAGATCTAAAATCTGGAGCCTTCTCATGTGCAGACCCATTGGTATCAGAGAAGCTTTCAAATGAATCAACTTGATTCATATCACAAGAACCATTTGCTTGGTTGGGATGATGATGATGAAGTTGACGACGATTGTCTGAGTGAAAATGTGCCATGCTACGGCCATTGTTACGTGGGGACCTAGTTTGGTGTGAGTTTCTTCTTGGGGGGAACGGTCTATCTCTGTAGAAGTTCTGCATAAAAGAGACATTAAGAAGCGTTTTGACAGTGTCAAAAAAGAAATGATGTGAGGAAGGGAAGCATAAGTAATTACCGCATTTGGAAAGTATGTCCCAGTTCCTCGTGGCTTAGGCAACTCCTCGATACCAAAATTAGCACTTGGAATCATCTGAGGATTCATATGAAAGAAAACTTGTCTTGGAACAACTCCATTAACATTTACTGGTCCGGGGGAATTCCGACCGAATGGCAATGCGTGTCGAACTACTTCCCATGAATTGTTGTTAGGAAGCTGAGACAGTCCATGAGGAGATAGTGGAGACAGAGGACCGTTTTGGACATAATCAAACCACCAATGCCCATACCGCAAGCTGTTAAGCTGACTCTCATAATCTCCTGTGAGATCAGACAACAAATTTGGGGTGTCTGAAACACAGTGGACAGAGTATTGAAGACGCATATCCTCTTGTATCACAGCTATTGGGTCGGTGTGATGTACTGAACCAGTAATCGGCGGGTCTTCATGACCAACATGCTCGTTCACGTTCTCATTACTATGCACCCTTTTGGAAAAATTCTCTTGCAGTTTCTCCACCCCTTTTCCATTTAATACTTCACCATTTCTGATCTGATGAATAGCATGATGTTTACCATTCAAAGGAGAGACACTTTCCATAGATTTCATTGCATCCTCGGAAATTTCAAGCTTTTGGAAGCTCACACTAGCCAATTCATTTTTTGCATCTCCAGAAAATTGTTTCACTGATACAGATGGGGTTGTTTCAACAAGTAATCCGCTTACATCAAGCCTAGCTGTACTCAATACATTGGCTCCTGCACACAACAAGTCTTCCTGGTCATGTCTACCATTTCCAGCAGCACCAGATGAACTAGAAGATTCCGATTCATAAACCAATTGACCGTCTTGGAAATGGTTGGCATGCGACATGGCACTGTACCTATTGAACCTTACGTAGGGAACAACATCAAGGACATCAGGCCTCTGTCCACTTCCATGTCTGTGTAGCATGTTTGAGAAGAACTTACGAAGCTCCAAACTTATGTCTTCTTCTGACTGCAAAAAGATTTGCCCAAGCTTCCGAGCACCATATGTGAATGCACTTCGTATGCGATAGAAGTTACCTGAGTGAGAGAAATTAATAACCATGCACGTTAAAAAAAAATTCCGAAACTGAGTATTCTAGATCATAAAACTCCACGGACAGAACATAATAGGTTTAACGATTTAAATCGAGTTTATACACTTCTTTTGCTGGTTAATAAGATATGGCAGAATATCACAACCTTAATTTTAGCTTCACTTAAAATCTACGCATGTGTATAAGCCTATGTGTTCAGTATGCTCAAACAATCGAAATCAATAAGAGAGATGACAGCAAAACAAAACAAAAAGAGATTTGTGATGGTTGGAGAAAAAATAATTAGCAGTAAACCTTTGCTAACGCTGCGACCAAGATTGTTATTTTCCTTAAGTGGATCAATTATATTGAGATGCCTCACTGGAAACACACGTGGGTTTGTCTCAAATCCTCTTGAAGGTACAGAGTACAACTCCAAACATTCCTTGAGGAACTCACTTGTCAGCAATAGATCTTGCCCGCCATTTTCTGGAGTCTCAACTACAAAAAAAAACAATAAAATGCAAAATCAAAAAGTAAATCACAGTTTACGTAAACTTGCGGAAATGCTTACCAACGATTTCTGGTAGTGAGGAAAGGTTGACTGGACCACTCAGGCTAATGCAATAGCTATCCCAGTCAAACTTGCTGAAGTAGTCCAAGAATTTGTACAAAACCTATAGAAAACAAAAGCTTTTGTAAAATCAAGATGAGACTTTACTATGATTTCTCCCTTCAAAATTACATTCTTACAGCTAGTGGGCCATCCAACGATGAGTGGAAGAGATGGAAAATATACAAGACCAATGTCTCTAGAGCATACGTTGAGATCAATCCATGTAGAGCCCCAAGAATACGGCTCTCATAGTAGCACCAAGCTTTGATGAGTATGATACTTCGCTTGAAGAGATGGCCCTTACCAATGAGGTGATCGATCTGCGTAATCAAATCGTCAACGTCTATCTTTTAGAAGTCAATCTTTGCCTTCTACTATTGCATCCTAGGAAAATGCTCTTTAGACATGTTATTGCATGCATGTGACATTGCAAACAATTTACAACATTTAAGAAAATTTATTTGAGTTAATAGAGACCCCTCATGTAATTGATATATTGAACAGATAATAAAGCATTAATCTATATTTACCTTTAAAAAGGTTAGTTAAATTTGTTTGACACAGCATGGTCATACTGAAGAGGACACATTACCTTCTCGAGAAAGCACAAAGTACAAATCCCACCTAGCTGATTGAAAGAGATATCTACCACAACGTTCTGCACCAGACATTTAACAAGCTTAACCTGCAACAAATAAGAAAAGCTTGGTACTTAAGAGATTACCAAAAAAAAAAAAAGATAAACATGCATAAACACTTATCTACATACTTGGACAACTCACGCTAGTTTGTATTTTAAAATATAAATACTGAATAAGACAGAGAGTTGTAAACGAACCTCAGCTCGTATTAACTGCACATCCTTAATCATAAACTGTGCACCCACATTATGTTCCTCCCTCTCAAGTACAGAGAAAACTTGGAGGGCCAAATCTTCCTCGTGACAAGGTCCACCAAAAGCTGTGAGATCAATATCTCCATCAGGAAGATACGTTTTCAATGGGACTGATCCAAAAGAATGTACCTGAAAACACACATACTAATAAAGTTATACAAAGAAAGCCATCAACATAAGAATCACAAAACACAATATACTACATGAACATTGATAAGACACAGATTTAAAGCACGTGATTTCCAGATGTCAATGCAAAGACAAACTCCAATGTTTAACAGAGAAGGTTTTAAGAGAATGAACCTCGCAACCAAGAGTCATTCTGATTAGTCTTTGCATATAATCAATGACATCTCTTCTTCGATCCTCAGACACAAGTGTTGGATGAACATGCTCTATAATTTCACGGGTAGCTTCCTCAACTCTGTTCCAGAACTCGGGCTGAATAGGCGGTGAAGTATCTTCCAATACAGGCCAATCATCAAGGTCCGCCGCCATGAAAGAGTAAGAAAACCTATTACGAATGTAACAAACACAACAATCAATTACAGCAAGTGATCACTTAACCCAACATCACAAAAACACTATGGTTTAAAAAAAAAAAAAAAAAACTTGCATAGATAAAACCGCTACAAGTTCAAACACGAAATTAACAAATGATTTTAGAAAAGTATGATTTGAAAATTCAATCCGATTTAACATTTTATGATTCAGTTCAGATAAGCGTAAAGACAAAAGTGATGATGGCAGTTTACTTTAGTATTTTTTTTCTGCAAAAGAAAGAAAAAATAGCAAGGAGAGGCCACTACCGAAAAGAAGAGAATCGCTAAATACAGAGAGTTAGCAAGCGTCCGAGCAAAGCAAAGCAAAAAAAAAAAAAAAGGATGGAGGGATTTATAAGAGCGATGAAGATGAAGACAGCAAAACGAGATCTAGGGATTTATTGGTCTGATGAATGAT
This sequence comes from Sinapis alba, assembly GCA_012274485.2. Classification (NCBI taxonomy): domain Eukaryota; kingdom Viridiplantae; phylum Streptophyta; class Magnoliopsida; order Brassicales; family Brassicaceae; genus Sinapis; species Sinapis alba. The sequence continues at coordinate 28,897 of MU107063.1, read as the reverse complement.
GAACGCTTCGCAAGAGAAGGGGCAGAATATTTTAATTTTAGTTCTTACTATTTCTTTGGGCTGGGCTTTTAAGCCTCTAAAAACGATTCGCTGTTGTAACACATTTTGTTCAATTCTTTCACCCTACCAAATTATACACATCATGATTAATGAGGGGAGAACGGTGACACTGAAACTATATATACAAACCTAAGTATAAAATATAAAGTTCTTCAAAGCTTTTGTCAAGCCAGTCTGAGATTTTGATGAAAGTTACATAGATAAATTCTAAACCAGCAGCAAGAATAACATAATGCATTTAGGGTTAAGTGGGTTCTTAAAGAAATTGTAACGATCACCAAGTTAATAGCTTTATTCTATAAGCGTAGAGTGCATATTGTCATGCATGCTTATTTAATTTGGTTTATTTTTTAACTTAATGCATGCTTATTTGTTGGTGACGTGTAACCTAGTATATATCTATTTAATGAACTTGTATCGTGAAGAATTAATTAGATATATGAACTGTTTATAAGATGAATTTATCAATTTCTATATTTTAGGAACGTCTACTCTAACTGATGAGAGGGTTTGTGAAACTTTGCTCAGTGGCCGAGCTGAATCTATTAGGATGTCACTATAATGAAGATGGGAGAGCATTAGTATAAGCATTATGCTCGTTATTATTCAATCAACATTTGTGATATAAGCATTTAGAAAAGCATTTACAAAATGGTAATGCTCTCCAAATGTTCTTTGTTCAATGCTCTCATATGAAGTTTTTAGTAGAGCATTTGAAAGTAGAATATATAAAAATTAAAAAGTAATTATATATAATTAATTTTATTTTATTTAATAGTATAAAAACTATTTTTATAATTAAAGAATATATTTTTAAAATAAAATTATGTTTAAATATTTTTTACTTTTTTAAAAAGACAATATTTCACATTTAAAACATAATATAGTTTATATATTACACATATCATTCATTATTTTTAAAAAACATAAAGTAATATATATTATATATTATATATTATATATTATATATTATATATTACAAAATAAATGTATCTATATTATTTAGAAATAAATAAATTGTATACCATATATTAATTTTTATGATAATATTATAGATGAATTATTTATAGCTCTACCAATAAATAAATAATGATAAATAAATTTAAATTATATATAATTTATTTATTTAATTTAATAATATTAAAATTTTATTTTATATCAAATTGTTATAATATTTTTAAATAAATTTTACGTTTTAAAATAAATTTTACATTTAGTTTTTTAAAAAATAAAATAATATTTCACATTTAAAATTTAATTTAATTTAATTTATATTATTAAATAATATTTATAATTTTTAATAGAAAATATATTATTAATATATATTATATTTAAAATATATTATATACTAACTTTTATGATAATTTTAAAATGTATATTGCTACTCCTTTACCAATCACTTTATTTAAAACTTTAATGATAGCATACAATGTAGCATACAGCTTTTGCAGCATATTGCTACTGCTTTATCATCAGTTGTGCCAATCGAGGGGTTAGTATTCATATTCCTACAGGCGATCTAGTCACGTCTACTTATGGAAGTGTAACAATAAAGCAGAAGATTTGAAAAAGAAATGTGTCTCTGAAGATTAAACATTTTTTATGGCGTCTGTTGCCTCAAAATCTGGCTACAAGGAACAACCTGCAAAGAAAACATATTACACAAGAAAATCAATGCCGAGGATGTTGTCAGGCTGAAGAAACAGAATTACATCTTTTCTTTGAATGTACACATGCTAAATGGATACGGCAGGCTTAAGGAATATCAAATAATATCATCAACAATCCAACAACTACCCTGGAAAAACAGATTGAAGCATGTTTAATGTGTAGTATGTCTACTAGCTTACGTCACCTCCAAAATTTTCCCATCTGAATCATATGGAGAATATGAAAAAAGTAGGAACATCCTAATATTCCAACAAAAAAAAATTACATTGGAATAGATTTTTAGCTTAAGCCTGGGATGATGCGAATGAGTGGCAGAGAATGCAGTGCTAACTCAGGATTATCACTCATCGAGGAGGTTTTGTAAATATTCAACTACTCATACAAATTGGACAAGGCCACAAGAGGGATGGATTAAGTGTAACATTGATGTTTCATTCTTAAATTCAGATACATGTGCAACGGCTGGTTGGGTTTTCAGAGATAACAAAGGATTCTACAATGGAGCAGCTCAAAGTATTGGCAAGAAATGGAATTTCAGGCACTGATCATAGCTATGCAACATAGTTGGTCTAGAAGTCATAAAAAATAGAATTTGAAGGCGATAACAAGAAGGTAATCAACATTTTAAATAATCGGGTTCTGCCTTTTGCTGGATACAACTAGGTTCGAGAAGCAAAGTGGTGGAGCCAAAAATTTACAGAAGTTCGGTTCACTGGGATAAGAAGAAATGGAAACCAAATTGCATATAAACTTGCAAAACAACCGATAGACCAAAATGTTCCTTTCTGTGTTTATACTTATGTACCATTGTGTGTAAACAGAGAGTTATACTATGACTATGTGGTAGCTCAGCAAAATTAATGAAAGTTAATGTAAAAAAGTATATTAAATTTATAGATGGCAAAAGTGATTGGAGTTTTTTTTTTAATAGAAATTGCATCAACAAATCAACAGTAGATAAATATAAATGATATGATATGCAATGTGGGTTTATTTATTTAAAGCAAACTATGCAGAGGTCGATTGAATCAGTTATTTTTTTTGGATTCAAAATTGTAACTCATTCTAGATTCTCAGTTTGGATCGATCTTATGATAATATATAATATATTTTTTTTAAAAAAGTGGATTTATTTCATTGCGGCGTGTACTCGGTTATCTTTTATATTGAATAAATTTGTAATATCAGAAACTCGTTATATATATATATATATATATATATATGAATGTTTATAGAAATTATCTTAATTACATACAGATTTTAGGGTTGTTTAGTCCAACTAATGGCGTTTTTCTAACATAAATAATAACTAGATTTTGATCCGTCCTTTGGTTGATAAATTTTAAATTGAAAAAAAAATTATCTGCTTTGATTAAATATAATGTCATTCTAAACTTTAAAATTATAGGGTTTTGTAAAATGAGTAAATTTAATTTTTTTTTATCAAACATTGGTTTATTGTTTAATTTTGTATTTATGTAAGACTTTAAATTTATATCATTTTTAGAACCGATTTTATGGAAAACATGCAAGTTTATTGGTACCACAAAAAAATCAATACAAATCATATATATTTAATAACAGATAAGAGAAGTAGAGTATACGTTAACTAAGTATATGCTAACCATATAAATATGATGCATTAACTCAAAAGGGAAAAGTGATCTTTTTAAAAAAATAACCGTGATATATAATTCAATGACAAACATGTAATATAATAAATAAATAGATAGATCTAGTGACAAACATGTAATATATCAAATAACAATAGGGGTAAATATTATTGATGATCCTATTTTGATAATATTGATGATTATTATAAATAAGTCAACGGTTATATATAGAGAAATTCTCTTGGATAATTTTTTTTATTTTGTTTTTCACAAAATAGTCTTTAAGGAAGAAAATGACCAAAAAAATTTTTTTAAAAGCTAAATTTTTTATTTATATGCAGTTATACCCCTGGACTTTAGGGTTTAGAGTTAAGGAGTGAGTTTGGAGTTAGGGTTTCAAATTTAAAAAAATAAATAAAAAAATAAAAAATTCAAAAAAAAAAGCTATTTTGATCATTTTATTTTTCGATTGCTATTTTTGTGACAAAAATTTAAAAATATTATTTAAGTTAATTTCCCTTATATATATCATTTCTGGTTTTGAACTTATATAAGAAACAAATGTATGGGGCGTCTGTTTTTTTTTAAAAAAGTATTAGGCATCAACATTTTTTTCATTGTTGTTCTTGTGAATAAATGTTGAGAAAATTTGTAGGGCCTATCTTAAAAAGACCCACCAGAATGTAAATCTTAACTATAATTTTTGCTTATTATAATATGAAGAAAATTAATATAAATGTAAAAAAGAGTCATTTTGTAGAATTGATAGAACTTTTCTCAGTTTATAAAGGGAATACTAGATGATGTCGTGCAGACTAATATATACTCAACCAAATTTAGTTTTAATATAAATTTTTATTTTATTTAAATTATTTAATTACTTTAAAATATTAAATTAATCTGAATATATAATTTGACTTTTTTATTACAACGAAACTTAGATAATATCTTATTAATTACAAAATCTTTTATTTCTTATGTCATCAAACCTTACATGTAAAAAAATAATCATCATAATAATCTAACAAAATTTTATTAATATTTACAATAACATAAAAATATAAATCTACATAATAAAACCATAATTATTAATTATCAGTAAAGCGTATGAAAACAAACCTTTCTATATCAAATAATAATATAATGATTGAATATTTTTTGTTCCATGCATGATTCCTATGAACATCAATTTAGTTAAATTTTATATAAATTATCTATTCATCATAGTCTATAGTAATACTTATTAACAAATTATGCAATAATTAAAATATACTTCTATTTACAAAAAACTTATTAAATAAAATTAATAAATTATATATTTCTAGTAAAAGTTAGATTTTTGAATTATAACAGCAAGAGATTGTATTTTTGGACTCACAGTTTTTGATTGGTAAATTAACGTTAATAATTATCCTGAATATAATAAAAATATTTATTAAATAATCACTAAAATTGTTTAAAAATTAACAATTTTTTTAATTAAAACTAATGACTAAACTTAAAATCAAGGAAAATATGACGAATATGCTTCTAACCACTAATAAAAATATGATAAATAATCAAAATAATATTATATAATTTAATATTACTTAAGTAAATGTAATATAAACATATCTATAAAATTATTTCTAAAATTAATAATTATCATGAATATAATAAAAATATTTATTAAATAAGCACAAAATTATTTAAAACTAATAATTCAAAACTTATTAATTTAAACTAATGACTAAACTTAGAATCATTGAAAATATGGCATATAAGCTTCTAAAAATTAATAAAAATTGATAAATAATCAAAATAATATTTTATGATTTAATATTACTAAAATAAACATAAGGTTAACATATCTATAAAATTTTTGCTAAAATTAATAATTATCCTGAATATAATGAAAAATATTTATTAAACTACCACTAAAATTATTTAAAAAGTAACAATTTAAAAAGTTATTATTTAAAACTAATGATTAAAAATAAAATCATGGACTAATAATTCAAAAGGTATTAATTAAAACTAATGACTAAACTTAAAATCATGAAAATATGACACATAAGTTTTTAAAAACTAATAAACATATGAAAAATAAGCTAAATAATACTATGCAATTTAATATTACTAAAGTAAACATAAGATGAACTTATCTATATAATTATTTCTAAAATTAATAATTATCATGAATATAATAAAATTATTTATTAAATAATGATTAAATTTTTTAAAAAACTTATTAATTAAAACTATTGACTAATTTAGAATCATGTAAAATATGATACATAAGCTTCTAAATAAAAATGACAAATAAGCAAAATAATATTATATAATTTAATATTTCTAAAGTAAACATAATATAAACATATCTATAAAATTATTGCTAAAATTAATAATTCTCCCGAATATAATAAAAAATTTTATTAAATAATCACTAAAATTGTTTGAATACTAACAATTCAAAACTTATTAATTGAAACTAATGACTAAACTTAAAATCATGGACTAATAATTTAAAAACTTAAAATCATGGAAAATATGACATATAAAATTTTAAAATTAATAAAAACATGACAAGTAAGCAACATAACCTAAAACTATGGAGAATATGACAACTAAGTCAAATCACTTGTTAAATAATAGTATAGATTGTATTTTTACTAGAAATTTTAATTTTGTAGCAAGTTGATGCACTATGCACTGAGTCAACGTGTTAAGATGGGCCAACTTAGAAGTTGGGCTAATGTTTGTGGCTCAATAACAATGTGAAGAAAGGACTTCTTACATTGCTGCTGCTCATCATCTTACTACCTCCGAGCAAAATCACCGACGAAGGAACCTCACCGAGATCAAATTATGGCGGGCATGGTTACGGAGGCAGGGTCGCGACCGTGGAAATCGTTAATTCAAGCTCTACTTGTGGTATCACTATCATTCCCGCATCTTTCGAGCGCTTACCGACCCGGAGATATCGTCGCGATGAGCAAGATGGGACAGTACCATTCCGTTCGTATCCATCTTTTACATATTAGCTTATTACTTTGTTTGATAGAGACTAAGGATCTGTTGATTCCATGTGCAGTCGAGAACGACTTGGCATGATGTGATCGGAAAGCATTGCCCGATCTTCGCCGTTAATCGCGAGGTACTGTCTATATGATTAGGTTTCGAGGTTCCTGGGAAATTAGATTGAATTTGAATGCCGATTTGCAGGTGCTGATCCCCATAGCGAAACCAGTTGGCTACACTGGAACAGATCCTTATAAGATGTGAGAGTTTATTCGTATTTGATGCTTTGAATTGAGATTGATCTGTCTTGAACTTCTCTGCCAAGTTCATCGCTAGCTAGCTCGAATAGGAGATGGTGAAGAAGACAGATTCTTATCTCATCTACTTTGATTAGAGTAGGAGCCGTTTTGTAATTTGTATGGTGTAGTTAGTTCTGTTATGATGCAAACTGCTGTGTTCTTCTTCCTCTGCGCTGAACATGCTGTACAATTCTGCTATGGCAACATCTTTCCGTTGTTTCCCTTGTTGCTAGCTCGAATAGGAGATGATGAAGATAGATTCACATCTCATCTATTTTGATAAGATTAGAGTATGACTCATTTTTTGTATGGTGTATTTACTTCTGTTTTGTTGCAGATTGTGTTCTTCTACTGCGCTGAACATGGTGTACAATGCTGATACAGCGACATCTTGTTACATTAGTCATATACTGATTTGGTGTCTGATGTGTGGTTTTGGATGCTTTTACATGCAGAAATTTCCATTCATATGTCTTAGCTTATCTGCCAAGTTCATTGCTGGTTTTACCGGCTTAGATAAGTATATTGTTGCTGGCTTGAATAAGAGATGGTGAAGATAGAGATTCACATCTCATCTACTTTGATTAGAGTAGGAGCCATTTTTGTATGGTGTGATTAGTTCTGTTCTGTTGCAGATTGCTGTGTACTTCCAATGTCTTCTCTGCGATGAACATGGTGTGAAATGCTGATACGGCGACATCTTTTCCTTGCTTGTTACATTAGTCATATGCTGATTTTGGTGTCTGATGTGTGGATATGGATTGGTTTTACTTGCAGAAAATTCTAAGTAGATGAGTTTATTCGTATTTGATGCTTTGCATTGAGATTCATGTGTCTTTACTTATCTGCCAAGTTCATCGCTGGTTTTTAGTGCCTTTTAGTAAGTTTCTAGCAGTTTCTGTTGTTGCTGACTTAAATAGGAGATAAGTATCTAGCCATTTTGTATCTAGTTGTTGCAGATTGTTGTGTTTCTTCCAGTGTTACATACTTACATCAGTCATATGCTGGTTTTGGTGTCTGATGGATGCTTTTACATGCAGAAAATTCCAAGTTGGAAGCGAGAAATTTCTAATTCACTGGCTTTTGGTGATAAACCGGAAGAGCTCAGAAGTTCCAATGATCGATGTCAATTTGGTATGTTTAGTATTGCTTTTGAGTCTTTTGTAAGCTTCAAATTAGTCATTTCCGTGTGGTTGATTTTGTTCGTGTTTGCACAGAGATATTCTGGAGGAGATTTGCTTGGAGTCACTGCTCAAGTTGTCGATATGCCTCTTAGCTGTACGTTATACTCCTATCTAGCTATATTGTGACCTGATTTAGGTGCCTCTTTGTCACCGTCTGTCGTCTGTATGAATAAGCTCGTTTTGTCTGCACTAATAAAGAGTTATCTGGCCTAACCATATATGCCAGGTCTTGCGCTCAAAATTGAAAACTGAAGAATATATATGACATATTAGGTGTAGCTTCTCAAGATTGTGATGCTTGGTTACTTAAAGCCCATGTCTTAGGCCTTAGTTAACCTCTCTACTTTCTATTATTTTAAAAAAATTTACATTATCTGGTGAAAGTTATAACATCTTCACCTTCTTTGAGGCATTAGGTGATCATATATACATATAGGCAGTTTGTTTGCTAGTCTTTAATTCTTCTGCTGTTACCTTAATGATACAATCCATCTTCTGGTGGCATTAAATTTTACAATTTCATGGTTTGTCTGAGCTGAGATTTTACCCATGAACAGATTTGAATACACACCCGGAGATCCGCAAGCAGTTCTGGGATCCTCAACACTGGCCAAAGCATGTTCTTGTTAGATACACATGGTACGCTACTTTTGTTGACCATTTTCAACCCTTTTAACCTCTCTTCTTGCTAAATAAGCTTGCGGATAGGGTCAAGTCGCAGAGCTAAAGAAACATCATATTACTGATATTTAGCTGAGACACTATATTGTGATGCATACAGGAAGGAGCAGTCAGAGATTGATGTCTCCTCAGGATTTTATGTCCTCTTTGGCTCCGGTAAATCTTTTTTTTTTTGGTTCTTGCTAATTAAATAATTTAAAGGGAAAATAAATGCATACACTTAAATGTATTAATATCTTATGTTGGTGAACTTGTAATCAGCTCTCACATTCTCTTTCGTACTCTCCATTTACGTCTTGCAATCTTCACGAGAGAAGCTGGCGAGGTAAATGACCTTCATGTCCTCTCAAGTTCAAGTGTATATCTTTCTATCTTGAACCTAATTCTTGAAAAAATGTTGTTGTAGGTTTGTAAGAGAGACGGTTGTGGAGAGCAGCTCGAATGTTGGAGAGTTTGGCAAGGTTGAGTGAGAGTGTCATATAGTCAAAAGCATATGTATGTTGCTGTTGCTATAGGTGTTTGTACTTGGTTGGTTAAAAAAAAACAATTCCAGAAAAAGAATGAGATTTAATCGAACTTGAATTAGTCGAAAGCAAAACTCTGTTCTTGTCATAGGTTGTTCCAAACCAAATCAATCAACACAAGTAACTTGTAGTTGGGGCATGGTGTGATCATGAGGCTGACTGATGTTAAATTTGAGTTTATTACAAACTTCTTACTCATGATCAATTGATAATGAATCGATTAATTTGTTGTAGTTTCAAATAATATTTTTTTTTTCATGAGATTGTAACAAATCCAATATCACATTCACACATGAACATAGCAAGGCAATTACTTATGAGAACTCCTCCTCGTATACATAAGTCTACTAATTAATGCCATGCTATATTTGACATTCTAATTCAAAATAGATTGATCCATAACTTTTATATATTACTTTATATGTAGAATTTTCTTATTGACAGCTAGTGTTTTTTTTTTGTTTCCATGGCTTAGGATATCCCTTTTTGTGCAACCCATGGCTAGGATATCCTTGATCCAAAATGAAGTCATAATGCTTCATGATTTTTTAAACAAATTTCCAAGTTTTTACATCGAAATACAAAATACAATCGTTTAACTGTGATACAGAGATAAGGGGTGAACCGAGTTGGCGCGTGGAGTCTACAGGAGAGCTCGGGATGGTTGTTACAAGTTGTAACGATAGTGGACACGTGTCATTAGTCAACTGGACGTTGAGAAATTGTTTGTTAGTTACGAAATATAAAGAACAGAGTCTGTACATTTTAGAATTCATTCAGAAAACTTGTGTAATCTTTCTTGTGAAGAACGTAATACAATCTGGAATTTCGTGGTTCATTCTAGGAGAAGATCCTTCTTATCTCGTGATCTTCTACTTGTGAGCTACCGTTTCTGTGTTTCTATTGAAGCATTGTTACGGATTGTAGAGGTTAACTTGTTTACCTCTATCAGTGGTATCAGAGACCTACTATCCTTGGGAAGGTGGAATCGATGGCGGAAACACGATCGCAAGCGTTGTTGAAGGCGACGGGACCGAAAGAGGTAGATGGAGCAATGGTAAGTCGCTTTGAAGCATTGGAGAAGACGATCATGGCGCAGGAGGAAAGGAATGTGCGAAGAGACGAAGATATGAGACAGGTTCTCGAAACCTTGAGGATGATGACGAATCGTAATCCAATACATGGATCGACGAGTAATACGATTCGCGTTGACGAAGAGCCGGAGGTGGGAGGAAGTCAGTACGATGCTTATCGTCATCTTCGTCAAGATCAATCGCAAAATTACACCGGTATGACAAGATTGACAAAGATTGATTTTCCTAGATTTGATGGAAGCCGATTCAAAGAATGGTTGAGTAAAACCGAACAATTTTTTGCAATCGATAATACGTCTGAGGGAGCGAAGGTGGGAATAGCTTCTATGCATTTCGATGGAGAAGCTTCGACATGGCATCAAGCGCTGTTACAAGATGATGAGGAAGCTGTAATCTTGCGAAGTTGGCGTGGATATAAGAATCGTATGAGAGAAAGATTTGAAGAAATTCTTGATGATCCGATGGCAGAGTTGAAGGATTTGAAGGAAACTGAGGGAATTGCGGAGTATAATGCTAAGTTCGAGCTCATCAGAACGAGACTTCGCATGTCTGAGGAGTATCTACTGAGTGCTTACTTAGCTGGATTACGATTGGATACCCAAATGCATGTGCGTATGTTTCAACCGCAATCTACGCGTCAATGCTTTGTTTTAGGACGACTCTATGAGAAAGCACACCCACGTAAGGAGGTTAAGAACAGTGGTGTGTGGCAGAAGCCATTGTGGGGTACTAATCAACAGAAGGGAATTTTGCAAGCCAAGAAAGAAGAAGGGCATAAACCAAAGGAAGACAACAACAAGATGAAACCTTTCTTATCACAGGCGGAGATGAGTGAGAGGAGAGCAAAAGGGTTGTGTTATTACTGTGATGAAAAATATTCACGAGATCATTACCTCAAACACAAAAACACACAGTTGTTTTCAATGGATTGTGAGGATGAGGAGAATTGTTTGGAGGAGGAAAGTGAGTATGAGCAAGAGGAGACTGCAAATGAAAAAGCTCAAATCTCTTTGAATGCAGTGACGGGAGTTTCTGATTATACAACCATGAAGGTCAGAGGGATTCAAGGCAAGAAGAGGTTGTATATTTTGATTGACTCAGGGTCGACACACAACTTTATTGATAAGAAGTTGGCTGAGCTGTTGGGGTGTACATTGCAAGCAACAGAAAGAACAAAAGTATCCGTTGCAGATGGAAGTAAGATAACAGTATGTGGGAAGGTTGAGAAGTTCAGATGGCAGTTTCAAGGGATTTGGTTTCAAGCAGATTTCATGGTTATACCATTGGGCTGTCATGATGTAGTATTGGGAGTCCAGTGGCTTAGAACGTTGGGACCAATCACTTGGGATTTCTTGAAGCTTGAAATGCAATTTAGGTGGAATAACTCGAAGGTGGTATTACATGGAATCACACCTGGGTCTATTCAAGCGGTTAAAGCAAAGAGAATTGAGAATTGTAAAGAAGAGGGAATACAATTACACATGCTGTACGTACAAGAAGAAGCAGAAGTAAATGATGTAGAGTTGTACACGGTCAGAGATAAAGAAGATGTACAACATGAGAACAAGGCAATAGAGGAACTGATTCAGGAGTTTGGGATGATCTTTGAGGCACCAACAACACTGCCGCCATTTCGAGAGAACCACAACCACAAGATTCAGTTATTGGAGGGATCAAATCCGGTGAATCAAAAACCTTATCGTTACGCCGTTTATCAGAAGAACGAAATCGATAAAATGGTGAAAGAACTTCTGGAGGCAGGTACAGTGCAGGCAAGCTCAAGTCCTTATGCTTCCCCTGTTGTGTTGGTAAAGAAGAAGGATAACTCATGGCGTTTATGTGTTGATTATCGCAAGCTTAACACAATGACTGTCAAGGATCGATTTCCCATTCCTTTAATAGAGGATTTAATGGATGAATTGGGGGGATCTATGATATACTCTAAAATTGATTTGAGAGCAGGGTATCATCAGGTCAGGATGCATCCGCATGACATTCAAAAAACAGCCTTCAGGACTCATAGTGGACACTATGAATATGTTGTCATGCCCTTTGGTTTGACAAATGCTCCAGCCACATTTCAAGGCTTGATGAATGCAGTTTTCAGACAACATTTGAGGCGGTTTGTTCTAATCTTCTTTGATGACATTTTGATCTATAGCAAGTCGATTGAAGATCATGTTATACAGTTACGTTTGGTGTTTGAATTGATGCGAAGCAATAAACTGTATGCAAAAATGAGCAAGTGTGAGTTTGGAACTTCTCGAGTGGAGTATTTGGGGCATTTTATTGAAGCAACTGGGGTTTCCACTGATCCTAGTAAGGTCCGAGCTATACAAGAGTGGCCAAGACCTAAGAATCAGAAGGCGTTACGAGGATTCTTGGGACTTGCAGGGTACTACAGGCGCTTTGTTAGGAATTTTGGTACCATTGCTAGACCACTCACAGCTCTGACGAAGAAGGAAGCTTTTCAATGGAATGAGGAAGCTCAAGTATCTTTTGAGACATTGAAAACAACTCTCACATCAGCTCCAACACTGGCATTGCCACGATTTGATAAAGTCTTTATAGTAGAGACTGACGCGTGTGGACAAGGAATTGGCGCGGTTTTGATGCAGGAAGGTCAACCCCTCGCATACATCAGCCGTCACTTGAAAGGCAAACAGTTGCACTTGTCTATCTATGAGAAGGAGTTACTGGCTGTGGTATTCGCGGTACAAAAATGGCGCCACTACCTACTCACGAATCATTTCATCATCAAGACTGATCAACGCAGCTTGAAGTATCTTTTGGAACAAAGGTTGAATACACCCATCCAACAACAATGGTTACCGAAGCTACTGGAGTTTGATTATGAGATACAGTACAGAAAAGGAAAGGAGAATCATGTTGCTGATGCCTTATCTCGGGTGGAAGGGTCTGAGTTGTTACATATGGCAATGACAGTGCTTGAGTGTGACTTGTTGCAGAAGATAAAAAATGCTTACCAGGTGGATGCAAACACTAAGAAGTTGATTGAAGAATTGGTTGCGAAACCAAGTGCTAAGAAGCATTATGTGTGGAGTTTGGGAGTATTGAGAAGAAAGAACAAGATTGTTGTTCCTGCTAGTGATGAGATAAAGAAAATGATATTATAGTGGCTACATGGATCCGGTCAAGGGGGACATTCTGGAAGGGATGTTACAGTTCAACGGATTAAAGGAGTTTTTTACTGGAAAGGCTTAGCTAAGGACGTACAAGCTTATCTACGCAGTTGTCTTGTTTGTCAGCAATGCAAATACGATAACTCTGCTTCTCCGGGGTTATTACAGCCGTTACCTATTCCTGAGGCAATCTGGACGGATATATCGATGGACTTCATTGATGGACTTCCTCCTTCAAAAGGCAAGACAGTCATATTTGTCATTGTGGATCGCTTCAGCAAAGCGGCTCACTTCATTGCTTTGAGTCATCCCTATACAGCTTCTTCAGTTGCACAGGCTTTCTTGGATACTTTTTTCCGCTTACATGGATTTCCACGAAGCATTGTAAGTGATAGAGATGCGGTATTTGTGAGTGACTTCTGGCAGGAACTATTTCGATTGCAGGGTTGTGCATTGAATTTATCCACAGCCTACCACCCGCAAAGTGATGGACAGACAGAGGTTGTTAATAGGTGCTTGGAAACATATTTACGTTGTATGACAAGTGATAAACCACACTTATGGAGCAGTTGGTTGCCGTTAGCGGAGTATTGGTACAACACGAGCTACCATTCGTCGACGCAGACAACTCCCTTTGAAGTCGTTTATGGTCAACCAGCACCAGTTCATTTACCGTATATACCAGGAGAATCAAAGGTCCAAGTCGTTGCCAAGTGTTTGCAGGATAGGGAGAATATGTTGCTTTTGTTGAGATTTCACCTAATGCGAGCTCAACACCGCATGAAACAGATGGCTGATAAACATAGGAGTGAAAGGAGTTTTGATATTGGAGATATGGTTTTCTTGAAACTACAACCGTATAGGCAGCACTCTGTGGTTATGAGGTCTTCTCAGAAGTTGTCCCCGAAGTACTACGGACCGTATAAGATCTTGGATAAGCTTGGTAGTGTTGCTTATAAGTTGCAGCTACCACATACGTCTCGCATTCACCTGGTTTTTCATGTCTCCCAGCTCAAACAAGCAGTGGGTGATGTGGGCACTACTGTAAATTTACCAAATGTGGTTCAAGAGGCTTTCACGAAAGAACCTGAGTATTGCCTTGATAGAAAAATGGTGAAGCGTCAAGATAGAGCAGCTACAATGGTTTTGGTTAAATGGACTAATCAAGCTGAAGAGGAGGCTACATGGGAGTATCTTTATGATTTACAGAAGAAGTATCCATCTTTTAAACCTTGTGGACAAGTTGTTTCAGAGGGGGAAGATTTGATACAGAGATAAGGGGTGAACCGAGTTGGCGCGTGGAGTCTACAGGAGAGCTCGGGATGGTTGTTACAAGTTGTAACGATAGTGGACACGTGTCATTAGTCAACTGGACGTTGAGAAATTGTTTGTTAGTTACGAAATATAAAGAACAGAGTCTGTACATTTTAGAATTCATTCAGAAAACTTGTGTAATCTTTCTTGTGAAGAACGTAATACAATCTGGAATTTCGTGGTTCATTCTAGGAGAAGATCCTTCTTATCTCGTGATCTTCTACTTGTGAGCTACCGTTTCTGTGTTTCTATTGAAGCATTGTTACGGATTGTAGAGGTTAACTTGTTTACCTCTATCAAACTGAGTGATCAAATGGATGTGTTTTGCACTTTTGCTCCGTTTGGATCTAAGAGCATGTTTATCCCTAAAACTTCTAGGGGTTTCTTAAAAAATATTTTTTTGTTTTTTTTGTTTGTTTTTGGTCTAATTAAAAAAACAACAAGTGCACCAATCACGAACTGCCATGTGTCAGTGGGGTCCGTGAACAGTACAAGAAACCCTTTTAAAAAACTGGGATAAACATGGTCTAAGGTCATCTTTATCCTAGAGACCCATTTTGGGGTCTCTTATTTATTTATTTTTTTTTTAAAAGAAAAAAAAAATTAAACCAATCGCGGGCCGACACGTGTCAATGTGGCTTGAACAGTGTAAGAGACGGTTCTTATTTAAGAGTTTTAGGAACCGTCTCTTGCATTGTTCACTGGCTCCACATGTTAGTGGAACCCCCTACGAACAGTGCAAGAGCCCCCTTAAGAGACCCGGATAATCATGCTCTAACGTCGTTAGTTAGAACACGTTGAGTTTTAAATGGACACTCCAAATTTGTAGGTGACACAATTATGAAATCTACTTTTCTCTTACAGTTTATTACCTTCATGCAATAACTCTTATAGTATACCAACGTTGACAAGTCATTGAACATCTATATATGTGGAGCGATGATTGTTTTTTTATGTGCATACAAGAATTAACTACATCTTTTTTACAGAGGCAATGCATTAAATGAAACCAACAACTAACTAACCCCACACATTCTACTCTCACTTCATGCATTTGCCCTCTTGGCTCTCTCTCTCTCTATATAAACATAGACTCTATTAGCTCTCTTCATCATCCAAAATTAAACCCATTACTTAAGCAAAAGAGAAAGAGAAAAGTTTAAGATTATGGAGGGCTTCTTAAAGCTGTCAACATTGGTGATTGTGTGCATGTTAGTGTCCGCCCCAATGGCATCGGAGGCAGCAATCTCGTGTGGCGCCGTAGCCAGCAACTTGGGGCAATGCATTAGCTACCTGACCCGAGGCGGTTTCGTTCCTCGAGGATGTTGTTCTGGCGTTCAAAGGCTCCACAGCATGGCTAGGACCACACGTGATCGCCAACAAGCTTGTCGCTGCATCCAGGGAGCAGCTAGAGCCTTGGGTTCCAGACTTAACCCAGGCCGTGCTGCTCGTCTTCCTGGTGCTTGCCGTGTTAGAATCTCTTACCCTATCAGCGCAAGAACCAACTGTAACAAGTAATCTAACTCTCACTCTTATTTCTTTCATTTTATTTTAGGTTGTAATAGTTTCTTTTTGGTATTTTACTGAAGTGTTACTAACCATATATGATAATGTGTTTGATGTACTTAATTGGTTTCAGCATCAGGTGAGCATGAGAGGATATAGACGTTGAAGTGTTTTAATTTCCATAAAAATAATGTCACTACTCACTAGTATAATTGTATATCCTTTCGATGTTATGTGTTGTTTTCTAGAATGGGTGTGTTTCATATGTCTTTCTTTATATTCGACGGTCCATTTAAGTGGTCGTCTCGATCTCTCTGTTATGTATTCCTCTAAGGCTCTAATGATATATGAAATTACTATATGTATTGTTTCCATGTTGTTGCCACGTTATGCTTTTAGTGCATCACTTCTTCGTCGCAGTATAAATAATAAGACCGACACTAGATTTTGTAGTACAGTTATGATCAAACTCATGACTAGTACTTACGTATTGTGATAGAAATAATAATTTATAATAATCACTAAGATAGTCCAATGAACTGATTAGTATGCTTTAAGAAAATGATCATACTTCGACTTCTGATACAAAGTATCTTTACAACCATTTGCACCCACTAGTACATATTAGAAAAAAAAACAGCTGATATTTACAATACAAGAGACACGGCTCGTAAAAAAGACCAATCCTTATGTAGTTTCTTCACACTCTGACCATAGCTTGTTCGCTTGCATCTCTCACTCTTATTTTTGCACTCCCTTTTCCTTTAGCGAGTGTGTAACGTAACAAATGTGAGAGTGTGAAGAACTACATAGGAAGATATCATGTCGATCAGTTTGCGATAACAAAGTGCGTTTTTATCATGTCGAACGACTTACGACAGTGTATACAATTTTGCCCACTACTCTACTTGTGGAGATCCTCTTAAGGTCGTGCATGTTACCGTGAATTCTCCAGGAGATCTTCTTAGATATCTACAAGGCCGTGTTACAGTGTTTTCGTCATTTTCGTTTGATGTCCCCGACTCTTTACCATTTTGATGTTGTTGTCCATTAGTTTCTTAATTGAACCATTTCCATTTTTTTCTTCTCTTTTTCTTTATATCCTTGAAGTGTCACTTGACCATATATTTTTCGGACCACATGTCTAAGATTGATTGTTACTCTCTTGGACTCGTACGTACGAGTGTCTTCCTATATTGTGCTTGGCCCCCTTGTTTGACATGTCCAAGTAACGTAGGCCTTATACATTAATCATTTTACTTCTAAAAATGATCTTTTGAAGTTTTGTTTGATACATAATCTTGGGAATATTCATATGGTTTATTCCCTTGTTTATTATTACTGAAAAGTTAATAGTCTCTGACTCTCTAATATGTCAAAATATATCTTATAGTTCCTATAAAAATCTAGGTTTTTGATGTTTAAATCAACATTTTTATTATTATTTTTGCCGTAGGACCAATTTTACTTTGGTTTTACCATTTGTCAACAACTTATTATAACACATTAACTTCTTTTCATGAAAATATTTACATTCTCTGGGGAAAAAAAACTCAACTAACCGAAGATCGGGGAAGCAATGCGTTAACATGGGAATGAATATGTGTATTTTTGATGTTTAATTCATAGTAAATCCCGTTATTCATAGAATTTGCATGCTTGCGAAACTAAGCATAGTTTACGGGTAAGCATGACATTGATGACGAGCTTTCCTAATTATAAAAACCGCACCGACGACCTCAACAAAGTAAAAAACAATTAATTCAAAAACAATTAAATAAAAAAATGGCGTTTGCTTCAAAAATCATCACATGCCTCCTCGTCCTTACGATCTACATTGCAGCTCCAACAGAGTCACACATAACGTGTGGGACAGTGTCAAGCACAATGGCACAGTGCATCAGCTACTTGACCAACGGTGGTCCATTGCCGTCAAGCTGCTGTGTAGCAGTCAAGTCATTGAACCTAATGGCTCAGACCACACCGGATCGCCGACAAGTATGTGAGTGCCTTAAGTCAGCCGGTAAGGAAATTAAAGGCCTCAATATTGACCTTGTGGCCACACTCCCTACCACTTGTGGTGTTTCACTTTCATACCCCATTGGTTTCAACACCAATTGTGACAGGTACGTACTTGTCCATAACTTTGTTTGGTTTTATATTAGATCTTTTTGCTTCTTTTTACATTATAGAAATAACTTTCACAGGCTCACAATTCACAAAAAAAAACAAAAAACAATAACTTTCAAAGCTTTTTCACAGGAAATGTCTTGAAAGCTAGTTACTCTATACTCCCTCCGTTTTATATTACTTGTCGTTCTAGGTTTATGCACACATATTAATAAAACATATGATTTTGTATATTTTCAAATAAAATCACAATTACTTATACACCTAATCATATTTCAACCAATAAAAAAATAAATTGGAGAATTTTATTAATGAATTTTATATTAAAACTCTAAAACGTCGACACTTATTTTGAAACGAAATTTTTTTCCTACAACGACAAGTAATATGAAACGGAGGGAGTATAATTTACTCCAAAATACATAAAAGAAAATGGATTTGGACTAAACTACCAGATCAACACATAGTTCACTATAGTCGATTTACCAGTGACATGATACATTTTTGTTTGGTTTTTGAAATGTTACAGTATATCGGTTGCCGTGTGAAGGAGGCTAGAGATGTATGAACGAATAATTAAAGTTGGCTCACTTTTAACCTAAATAATAATTATTCTGCTGCTATTTTCTGTTTTATAACTTGAGTTTCTTATTATGTAATCATCCATTTCATATGGTAATAAGTAATAACGATAAAGGAGCTCTCTCACTTTTTCAGCGCTTTGATGTATGTACACGTAATGTACCATCAGGAATAACACTTTGTCTTTCTCTTACCATGTAATATGATAAAGATGTTGCATGAGAAAATGAGCTTTTACTAACCGCATATTTATAGCATCCATGAAAAAGGTTTGACATTGTATTGTATGTTTGATACAAGAGAACCTGAATCAAACGGATATCAGACAAAATGGGTATTTCGATATCAGACAACCGGATCTACATGTATGCATGCCAAATGTTTATTGTGAGTGTACGTTGTTTGGTTTAATTTTATACTATATGTAATCTACGAAGATGAATATGCTTAGCACGCGGGTTAGAAAGTTGGATGTTCCTAAAATAGAAGCGTCGATTGACACATGTAATGAGAAGAAATTAGGAAAAATTGGAAAAAAGAGACACTTTGAACTTGGATTTGTCTCAATAGAATTTGTAGAAGATATTTTAGGAAAATAGGATTTACAATTTTTTTAATACCATAATACCCTTGAATTAACTAAATTCTTTTAATTTAAATAATAATTTTGAAATTATTAATATAAATTAAAACAAAAGAAAAAGGTAAAAAATAAGAGTAATCGAGAGTTTCTCTTTTTCATCTCACCCTCTCTCCGCCGGAGCTTTTNATACTTTAGTATTCTCAATATATTTGATACTCGGTTTAAGTTGTACAAGTAGTAAAATTTTGGAGTTGTACTTGGTTTATTAAAAACAAATATTTCTAGTTTCGAAGTACTTGCTAAAAAAGTAACGGATTTGCAAGTTATTTACATTATTTTATTATTTGTTATTTGAAAATTACTTGCAACTTACTTGATAATTATTGATAAATTATTTACTAATTGGTTCGAATTCAAAGCTAAAAGAATTTATCATTTATATATATAAGGTATATCTCATGTCTTTTTATGTTTTAGTCAATTCGAGAACCATAATGTGTAAGAAAGAGAAAACTCCAAGATGTTTATATAATAAATATATCATTGATGTTTGATTCACTTATAGAGGCAGAAATGTAGATGAGTTATTTTATTATGATTTAAGAAAATGTATCTTTGTTCATTAAAAAAATGAGTATTAAACCAAACAACGCTTAGTCACTTTTATTTTAATATTTGATACTTGTCTTATATTTACAAGTAATTCAAAACAAATTACTTAATACTTGACTTGGTCAAACCAAGTGTCCGACTTTATGGGTCAAGTACCGATCAATTAGCAAATACGGCATAAGTAACGAGTAATTGTGCACACCCTTAAACTAAAAATATTGCAAAAATATTAAATATATGGAAATCAACATTTGTTGTAAAAAAATAATAATTTAATCCTAATTTTACCCCTACATATTCACTTTGATACAGTTGCCCTGTTCGGCACAGTGTCACTGCGATCACCACCAGCGATCAAAAATTATACGTGAAACCAGGCAAAAAAATGGTGGAAAATTAATAAATTGTCGCTGGGTTTAGTTTTCACAAGGTTGCGTGCATTGTTATAATATTGATAGTTGATCGCCGACGCAGCGACCGTAAAAAGAACATGGCAAATGTATCCTAATATGCTACTGGGTAATTATTAACCATGCTACCACCCTATGTAGTCATATTCCTAGATACACTCAAGGTTCAAAACTACGCTAGGCGTTAGTCGGACGGCTACTCCAGACTTAGCGAGTTATCAAAAAATCGGGAAGTAATCGAAGTATACTCGAGGTCTAGTTTTTAACACAAATTAATGTATATATTGAATGTTTGTATATAAACAACAACACTTAAAAGTGTAGATTAACATTTATATAAGATTCACAAAAATTTGTTGTGAGATAATACATAAGTAGATAGTTCTTCTATATATTATACATTGAGTACAAACTATATTCAAAGGATATACAAAAGTATTGATTATTTTGATCTTTAGAATGAGTACAAAAAAATAAAGAAATGAAAGTCTTCATTTTTCATCATTGAAGATCAAATAATCACACTATGAATTGTGAAGATATATTTGGAATTAGCTCTTGAAACCTACACCTGCAGTGACACGTAAAAAGCATTTCACATTGAAACATACAATCAATTTAGAAAATAGAAACAAAAACGATGGAAAATATAAAAAAACATATAACAAATGAGACACAAAACACACAAAAAGAAAAAAACACAAATGCAATGATATACAAGAACAGAGAGATGATGAACATACACAAAAACAAAAACAACCGAACACAACCGAACATCAAGTCGGACAAAACACAAAGAAACAAACTAGACTCAACTATGTCTTCCTCAATTTCTTAGAACTCAAAATCATAAGTCAACAAAACAAAAAAAGAAAAAAAAATCTTACCTCAATTTCAAGAAACAAAAACAATCAACGAAGTGTTCCCAGTTTCAGTTCGTCTCGAACTCTCAAATCCTTCTAGATTTTGTCTTGAACTTTCCATTTAGGTTTTAAGTTACCGAGCAAAAAATCCAGAACAAAAGAAATCAATTTGGGAGCTTAGTTGTGAAGAGCGTTTCGAAAATTAAGCGTCGCGTTTGTCACTTACACGCGGTCAACACGGGATAAACTCGCCACAGCGCGTAATGGAGCCGGTTTGTCCTTATTTGCCACGGCCATAGCCCGATCACCGAGTATGCAGACGATTAAACGACAACGCGTCCACGTTTTCAAATAGAGATATTAACATAAACTTCATATAATTATTGACACATTTTTTGGATGGTTTCAAGCTACATTTTTTTCCTTTACAAAACGTCTAGTTACAGCTTACCATTTTGTTGAATGAAAATGAGATAGATGGCTCTAATAACGTATATGACACAGTTAATGGGCTTTAATACATTTATAGCCCAAGGTTTTGTACCACGGCTCCTTAAACTCAACTCGGCTCTCAGAATTGAAATCCAGATACAACCAACTTCAACAACCAAACGATCTTCAACCCAGAAACCTAAGCTTGGCGATTTGGAATCGCTTGACTGTGATCTACGATGCGTTTGTACCACTACTGATATCCTGAGAAAATGTGATTCTGGTGCGTAGTTTCACAGGATCGAGTCACGACTACCACCAGCATAGAAATCAAATCAAACGGTCGATCCATCAATCAATTAGGGTTTCACATTCGTTGCTGCGATATATAGAAGTTTCTCTTCTTCTTCTTGTATTGATTTTGCTCGTCTCGAATGCTTCTTCGTATTTAGGAGATGAACAAGCACAAAGGATAATTTGAATTCAAACACTAAACAAGTAAAAAAGTTCATTTCTTTTCCTTCCCTTGATTTCTTTTGTTTAGAAAATAGAAACATACAATCAATTTAGAAAATAGAAACAAAAACGATGGAAAATATAAAAAAACATATAACAAATGAGACACAAAACACACAAAAAGAAAAAAACACAAATGCAATGATATACAAGAACAGAGAGATGATGAACATACACAAAAACAAAAACAACCGAACACAACCGAACATCAAGTCGGACAAAACACAAAGAAACAAACTAGACTCAACTATGTCTTCCTCAATTTCTTAGAACTCAAAATCATAAGTCAACAAAACAAAAAAAGAAAAAAAAATCTTACCTCAATTTCAAGAAACAAAAACAATCAACGAAGTGTTCCCAGTTTCAGTTCGTCTCGAACTCTCAAATCCTTCTAGATTTTGTCTTGAACTTTCCATTTAGGTTTTAAGTTACCGAGCAAAAAATCCAGAACAAAAGAAATCAATTTGGGAGCTTAGTTGTGAAGAGCGTTTCGAAAATTAAGCGTCGCGTTTGTCACTTACACGCGGTCAACACGGGATAAACTCGCCACAGCGCGTAATGGAGCCGGTTTGTCCTTATTTGCCACGGCCATAGCCCGATCACCGAGTATGCAGACGATTAAACGACAACGCGTCCACGTTTTCAAATAGAGATATTAACATAAACTTCATATAATTATTGACACATTTTTTGGATGGTTTCAAGCTACATTTTTTTCCTTTACAAAACGTCTAGTTACAGCTTACCATTTTGTTGAATGAAAATGAGATAGATGGCTCTAATAACGTATATGACACAGTTAATGGGCTTTAATACATTTATAGCCCAAGGTTTTGTACCACGGCTCCTTAAACTCAACTCGGCTCTCAGAATTGAAATCCAGATACAACCAACTTCAACAACCAAACGATCTTCAACCCAGAAACCTAAGCTTGGCGATTTGGAATCGCTTGACTGTGATCTACGATGCGTTTGTACCACTACTGATATCCTGAGAAAATGTGATTCTGGTGCGTAGTTTCACAGGATCGAGTCACGACTACCACCAGCATAGAAATCAAATCAAACGGTCGATCCATCAATCAATTAGGGTTTCACATTCGTTGCTGCGATATATAGAAGTTTCTCTTCTTCTTCTTGTATTGATTTTGCTCGTCTCGAATGCTTCTTCGTATTTAGGAGATGAACAAGCACAAAGGATAATTTGAATTCAAACACTAAACAAGTAAAAAAGTTCATTTCTTTTCCTTCCCTTGATCTCGTCTTATGTAAAGATTTTTGACTTGATCTATGTTTCTGCTTCAGAACCCTCCTTTGCTTAATCCTACACCCGTTGGAGATGCAAACTCAACAGAGACTTCTCTGCCAACTAGTAGTTACTCCACGACGGTGGTAACTCCAACAGAGCTGATAAGCCCAACCAAACAGTTTGCCCAAGATAGTGGAGCTTAAATGGCGCCGCCTCCAAATGGAAATCCGCCACCGCCTGAAAAGGGCAGCTCTGAGTCTGTCACTATCATTGCAGAACTGAGACTTCATTCCTAAAAGGTACGTTTCTGCCCTCTTGTAGTGCCCATTACTTTGATTTCTTGTATTCAGTTTGTGGGCACTGTTAGGTGTAACATTTTAAACCAAGTTTCGAGCTTTGGATGAAGTTGTTTAAAACGTGTTTCTATGCTGGTGACAACGAGGAATGGAAATGTATGTTCTTTAATTCAATCAAGAAACTACATTAGATAGGACACCTACTCAAAGCTATTGGTTTCAACTTTTATTCCAAATTATATCTCTAGCATATCATGTGCTTTACTGTTTTCTGAACTATCCAATGATAATGATATCCATCAAAGTTAGTCGTGTTAGACGATGATAGTGATATCCATCAAAGTTAGTCGTCTTAGCTTCTTGAGTAATAGCCGATTGCAGGTTTTGTTTGCAGTGTGTAAATAAATACTTATTGGCTATCGTGGTCTTTTACAATTTGTAAGGTCCCTGCTTCTGTTTACTCCAGTAGGTTTTGCTTGAGTTGTTCGTCGTTTAAGCTGTGTTTTACTACTGCAGGTTCTTCGAAATGGTTGGTTCTAGTTCAAAATGAAGGTGAAGAATCTTTAAAAGCAAAAATTGTTCTTCCGGAAAACCCTTTACCAGCGCTGACACTGAAAAAACACTAGATTCAAAGGGGTACGTGTTCTATCTTGGACATGCCTATCTCTGGAAGTCTGACCTACTTTGTTATCTTTAGTGATACAATGCAGATGTTACTCTAGTTATTCTGTAAACCTAATCGACCTTCTTTCACTTGCAGAAGATTTGACAAAAATTGTCTTGTCTTTATCCACTGGTAAACATATCCATTAGTGGGGATGCAACCAAAATCATACTAGACGCAGCGCAGGGAAGGGAGAGTGTGTGTGCTTCACATGTATTCATCAGAAGATAGCACACTAGTATCCATGATCCACCTTCCCATCCCTTATATGAAAAGCTAGTGACTCCCATTAACGGTGCCTGTTTCTTAATGGTATCAGTCGTTATATTTGATGGAGCTTTGGGATTTTGTCTATTCCGGAAGAATGGCCGTGCAGGCAATGGAGTGCCTTACCGTGAGAGCTAGAATTAAGCGGAGGGCCGGGGTTAGAAAGTGAGTCAGTGGTCGTCCATGACTTGGAAACAGCGGTCTGGGATGATAAAAAATGCAATGAAATCGTCTTGTGGTGCAGCAAATAGTGTCAGCATCTCTGCCAATGGCTTAACAACGAGGGGTCCGAGCCGAGACGGCTGGGATCATGACTGGGACGACTAGTTTATTTGTGTGTATTTATCAGTGTCTGGATAAACTGTTACTTAAAAGAGTCATAACCACATGGATACAGATTCCTGCAAAGAAGACAACACAGAGATACAAAAACAGGTTTGATGTATATACCCAAATCGCTTATGTAGTGTTGATTAATCTGTTTAATCTTTTTTCTAAGTTGGTTTTGTACTTGAGTCTCTCAACCAGAAGCTTTGTGTTTTGTGTATCTGATCATGTATACGAAGGCATTCAGTTTTGTACTTTGCTTCCTTTTCACCTTTAGCATCCTCTCGTGGTTTTCTTTGAATCAACACTTAATTGAGTGGAATCTTCATGAACAGAACGGCAAGAATATACTTTTTTTTTACATATATATGTATTTATGTGAGATGTAACCGTTACTAGCTTAAATCTGTATGTCAACTTTCATATTTGATGAATCTCTGAACCATTATGCCCTACCTCTTCATTTATCTTGTTGTTAGGTCTACCCTGCTGCTGATGATGACAATGTGAGCTATATTGATTTTGAGGTATCTGAGACTGGACATTGGTTCAAAGATGCGACTGTCTAAGATCATCTCCCTCTTCATTTCCATCCTGGTAAACAAGTCAGCATTCATCAAAATTTATTGTTCATGAAAGAATGTAGTAGTAGTCTTGAAAAACTTTATTAAAAGAAAACAAAAGTTTCTCTTTCAGCTCACCTCTATTTTCTTTAGCACATCATTTATGTCTTTCTGCGGACCAGCTCAGCCATGAGTGGTTGGTCACCACCGCAGAGAGAAAAAATACGCGTTTTAAAATTATCTTTAACTCCTTGGTCATCCAAGACTAGCCCATAGTCTAGCATTATTATCCTCTGACGATTGAGCATGTAACTAAATAACAGCTGTTACTCTAAGGGTATTATCGTCAGTTCCACCTCTTTCTCAAAGCCGGCTTCGATGCCTCTGATTGTAAGATAAATCATTTAATTAAATCTAAAACGTTTACGCGTTGAATTAGGCAACAAAAACATAGCTGTCCGTTGGTTTTGTCGTCTAAAGTCTTAACTAATACCAACCTCTCCACTCTCTCCTTTTTAATTGTTTTTTTTTTCCAACTCTCTCTTGCTCTGTCTTCTCCTCCGAAACTCACCGAGTTCATCGGCGAGGGTTCTTTACCGACTCTTAAGGTATGTTCATCTCTACTTCCCTCACCTACTACTGATTCTGCGAGCTTTCCAATTTTGTTTTTTATTAAGATCTGTTTGGTTTCTTGTTTGGTAGATCAAGATTCAAGAAGATCATCTTCATCCTCCAGGCACGGCACGGCTCTAATCGATGGAGCGTCGATGCCGCATCTCCCTGGCGTCTCTTCTTCTTCTTCTCTTATCTGCAACTACTTTAACCTCAGCTGCTGATTACTCTCCCACCGACAACATCCTCTTGAACTGTGGTGGTTCTTCTGATCTAACCGACACAGACAACCGGACATGGATTCCCGATGTCAAATCCAAGTTCTTGTCTTCCTCCGGAGACTCCAAGACATCTCCCGCCGCGACACAAGATCCTTCCGTCCCCGAAGTCCCTTACATGACAGCTAGGATCTTCCGATCTCCCTTCACATACTCCTTCCCCGTCGCGTCAGGTCGCAAGTTCGTGCGTCTCCACTTTTATCCAAACTCATACGACGGTCTCAACGCGACGAACTCTCTTTTCTCCGTCTCCTCCGGCTCCTACACTCTCCTCAAGAACTTCAGTGCTTCTCAGACGGCACAGGCGTTGACTTTCTCTTTTCTCGTGAAGGAGTTTATAGTGAACGTAGAAGGTGGGGCATTAAACGTGACCTTCACGCCAGAGTCAACACCTTCTAATGCCTATGCGTTTGTGAACGGGATTGAGGTGACTTCAATGCCTGATCTTTACAGCAGCACAGATGGGTCTTTGACGGTTGTTGGATCTTCTAGTGGAGTCACCATTGATAACAGCACTGCTCTTGAGAATGTTTATAGACTCAATGTTGGAGGGAATGATATCTCGCCTTCTGATGATACAGGTCTGTACAGATCATGGTACGATGACCAGCCTTATATCTTTGGGGCGGGTCTTGGAATCACTGAGGCTGCTGATCCCAACATGACCATTGTGTATCCTTCAGGGACGCCTACGTATGTTGCTCCTGTGGATGTTTACTCAACTGCCAGGTCTATGGGACCAACAGCTCAGATCAATCTCAACTACAACCTGACTTGGATCCTCAGTATTGACTCTGGGTTTAGTTACCTTGTCAGGCTTCATTTCTGTGAGGTTTCTCCTAACATGACAAAGATCAACCAGAGGGTCTTTACAGTTTACCTCAACAACCAAACCGCTGAGCCTGAAGCTGATGTTGCTGGCTGGACGGGGGGACATGGGATTCCGTTACACAAAGATTACGTTGTGAATCCTCCGGATGGTAAGGGACAGCAAGATCTGTGGCTTGCTCTTCATCCAAACACGAAGAACAGGCCTGAGTACTATGATGCTATTCTTAATGGTCTTGAGATATTCAAGATGAATACTTCTGATGGTAATCTTGCTGGTCCTAATCCTATACCTGGTCCACAAGTGACTGCTGATCCATCTAAAGTCTTGCGCCCGCGTTCTAGTCAATCCAAGAACCACACGGCTGTTATTGCAGGTGCAGCCAGTGGTGCAGTTGTTCTTGGACTTATTGTTGGTTTGTTTGCAATGGCTGCTTACCGGAGACGTAACCGTGGTGAATACCAGCCTGGAAGTGATGCAACATCAGGGTGGCTTCCACTGTCTCTATATGGCAACTCGCATTCTGGTGGCTCTGGGAAGACAAACACAACAGGAAGCTATGCCTCGTCCCTTCCTTCAAATCTTTGTCGTCACTTCTCCTTTGCTGAGATCAAAGCTGCTACTAAAAACTTCGATGAGTCCCGGGTGCTTGGTGTGGGAGGTTTCGGCAAGGTTTACAGAGGAGAGATTGATGGTGGAACTACAAAGGTAGCCATCAAGAGAGGAAACCCTATGTCTGAGCAAGGAGTACACGAGTTCCAGACCGAGATTGAAATGCTTTCAAAGCTTAGACACCGTCACCTTGTGTCGTTGATTGGATACTGTGAAGAGAACTGTGAAATGATCCTAGTGTATGATTACATGGCTCATGGGACAATGAGAGAGCATCTGTACAAAACACAGAACTCTCCTCTTCCCTGGAAGCAACGTCTTGAGATATGCATTGGGGCAGCTAGAGGGCTACACTATCTCCACACTGGTGCAAAACACACGATCATCCACAGAGATGTGAAGACAACAAACATATTGCTAGATGAGAAATGGGTGGCCAAGGTCTCTGACTTTGGTCTGTCGAAGACTGGTCCTGCGCTTGACCACACACACGTAAGCACGGTCGTGAAAGGAAGTTTCGGTTATCTTGACCCAGAGTACTTCAGACGACAGCAACTGACTGATAAATCAGATGTTTACTCCTTTGGTGTCGTTCTCTTTGAAGCCTTATGCGCACGACCTGCCTTGAACCCGACACTGGCGAAAGAACAAGTGAGCTTAGCAGAGTGGGCGCCATACTGCTACAAGAAAGGCATGCTTGATCAGATCGTTGATCCTTATCTCAAGGGAAAGATCACACCTGAATGCTTCAAGAAATTCGCTGAAACGGCAATGAAATGTGTATTAGACCAGGGCATTGAGAGACCTTCGATGGGAGATGTCCTGTGGAACCTAGAGTTCGCGTTGCAGCTTCAGGAAAGCGCAGAGGAGAGCGGGAAAGGAATATGCAGTGAGATGGACATTGATGAGATCAATTACGATGATGACAACTGTAAAGGGAAGAACAAGAATGACAAAGGTTGTGATGTCTATGAAGGAAACAT
>MU107062.1:0-69088 GCA_012274485.2 Sinapis alba | reverse complement strand
TGGGTCAAACCTGAACTGAACTCAGTTTCAAACTCTCTTGATTGCTGCAGCGTCTGCGTAAAAGCTTGTTAATTGGGAATATCAGCATCACTCCTCCTTGCACACTTCAGCGGCTCTTAAGATAATCAACTCTAATCTCTACAACTTTATGTGCACAAAATCTTCCTTAAAGGACTCTGATTCTCGCTAACACACACAGGGTGGCCAAGATTAAGCTGAATTAGAAATTTACAGTTTAGATTAATCACACTTCACGAGCTAAACAAAAATAAATATCTAACATGAGAGTTACCGGAGGGTTGAACAGATTTCATGGCCATAGTTTTATATTCTTCGACAAAGGTTTTTGATTACGGTTGGACAGAAGATTTACGAATGGATATATAGATGGATAAACAAAGGGATGTAGAGCGATTCCATATCTCATTAATAAAGTAGTTAAGAACATAATTTAATAATTTATATTGGATCGACATTATTACACCGTAACGGCTAGTTGCAGAGACTGATGAATTTTATGATGGGAATGATGAGGGAGATGGAGGAGTCCCGTTGCTCGACTGTGACAATCAAGGTTGGAAGTGTTGTGGGCTGTTGCTAGAATCGTTTAGGCCCAATAGAATTGACCCTATAAAATTATGTTTCGAGTTATAAATCGTATGACGTGGCGAATGAAAGAGCATATTGCCCTTTTAGTATTAGTAGATTTTGATCTATTAATTTACTTTCAGCTTTCTTTTCCCAATTTTCTATCATCTCCATTATAAATTTTGATTTCTACATAGAGTTCTTCATATTTTTTGCAGCAACTCAATTTTTTTTTATTATTTATCACATGGGTTAATAGTTAAAAATTCATTGACGGCAATGTTTTTGATCGATACAGTGGGGAACTATGAGAAGAGACTGATATTGGTACTCACACACAGTGAATTTCCAATCGAGCCAGTACCGATCCTGACTTATAAAAGACCAGAAGCTATTTCAAATAAAAAGGTTGATAGTGACACTACCAACGCTTGAACCCAGGGGGTTAGGGAAAACTTTTCACGTTTGATACCACTAAACTAAGCAGCTTTTCTTAAAAATTAGGGGGAAATAATCTATAATATTAAAGGCCGGAAGCCCATCCTTCTATAGCTTCCTAGTAGGACCGGGCCTGAATCGAGCCAAGGGAGAATAAAGTGACAAGCATCAAGTTTTGGCAAGGTTTTTGCCTGTTTTCCATTCTCTTATTATTTTTTCTTTAATTTGTTTATTAAATGTTTCCTTTGCTGAATCATTATTTTCAGTATTCACCACTGCAATTGGGTTCGACCATAAAACTATTGATGGACGTGTCAGAGAACTTGCATTTCTGACTCAAAGGTGAATTTACTTTGATTTTTTGTAACTGGAATTTAATTAGTTATTGTTGGATAATTCATTATAGCTTACTAAAAATTAAAAAAAAAGTTGTAAATTTTAATTTTATAAATTCAATAAGCTATCAAACTAAAAGTTTATTTTTTTTTTGTATGCTTTTTAAAAAGATGTTAGGTATATTAACATAAAATGTCAATGAATTACTATAAACCGTGAAAATTAAAAAGTAAATCTATTAGATTTATCGTGTCTAAATTTATATTAAATTAAATATTTATTATTAAGTAAAAATATTGAATAAATTGTTGTAGAGTATTTTTAATTATATTTTATATTTTGTATATATTTTATTTATTTTTGAAAATACGTATACATTTTATAATAATATGTTTTTTGTTTAACCACTTCAACTTCTTTGTTTCAATGTAGACACCTCTAAAATTATGTGCCAATTTTC
Organism: Sinapis alba; assembly: GCA_012274485.2. NCBI lineage: Eukaryota > Viridiplantae > Streptophyta > Magnoliopsida > Brassicales > Brassicaceae > Sinapis > Sinapis alba. Next base: position 67,266 of record MU107062.1, on the reverse strand, counting down.
ATATAATATATTAAATAATATTTATTCTAGTTGAAAATTATGATAGAGATCAAATAATTTTCAAAACAGTAAATTAACCCATGGGCGGTAATACTAGTATATGGGTACAATTTAACAAATATTTATTAAGACAGTACTAGTTGATGACATATCTAAGGAGACTTTTTCAAAAAATTTGTTAGTAAAGACATTGTAGGACTGAGAAAACAATTACAGAACAAGATGATGCATTCATTAGAGGGTATATGTTTGGGAAAACTTTCATTAAATAACTAACTAAATAGCAAAAACAATTCATTAAACTTAAAAATAACTTATAAAGTATTTAATATATATACAAAACTAAAAACATGTAGGTCAATCTTTTTTTTTTAAGTTACGATTTCAAAATCTAACCCTATAAATACAAATAATACTGTAAAATATGTTATCAAACCATAAATCAAAGACTATCATAGCCGAGTCTACATTCTCTCACCTATGTTGAAAATAATTCAATTTTAGTAAATATAAATTTACATAATTTAGAAATGTTTTTCTAATTACATGATTTCAATTTTTTCTCTATCAACATATTTTTATAAAATTTATAAATTATCTTAAAAACCAATTGTACGAAAACACTTATTTAAAAGTCTTTTCACACAGAGGGTTATAATGGTAAAACTTAATACATTTTTTTGTTTGATTATAAAGAAATTACTGTAATTTCACTAGTCTTTTGAGTTACTTTTGAATTTGATTGAATTAGGGTACACTTTTATATTTAAAATCAAATTTTGAGTCATTTTTGACAAATGCCCCTTAATTAAAATACGTTCATAGATTTTATAAAGCCAAGTTTTTAGATTATATCATTAAAGCAATAATAAATTAGAGTTTATAGCATGTATCAAATAAATATTTTTCAAAATTATATTGATGAAATTTTCATAAATTTTGGTTGAAATTCTATAAAATATTTTGATGAATTTTATAAAATATTCTTATCTTATATATTTGTAAATCTATGTCAAGCCCTAGTTAACGTGTTATTATTATTTTATAATTTGATAAGTTGTAATTGACGTGGAAATAAGGAAAATGATGTAAATTTATATGTTTCAATATATATTTTTTAGAAAAGAAATTGAAACTACGAAATAATTACAAAAGGGGAAAGGGAAAATTGCGAAAAATGACTCAAAATTTTATTCTGAATATAAAAGTGTACTCCAAATTCAATCAAATGCAAAAGCAACCCAAAAAGCTAGTGAAATTATAACAACCTCTTTATGATCAAATAAAAAACATGTATTGAGTTTTATCATTATAACCTTTCGCGTGAGAAAACTTACAAAGAAGTCTTCTGAGGGAAGACTTATTTGTAAGTTTTCTTGTTTAGTAGATCTTTAAAATAATTCAATTTTTTATAAAAAATATTTTGATGGAGGAAAAATTGAAATCATTTAATGATAAACATTTCTAAATGATATAAATTTACTTTTACTAAAATTGAATTATTTTCAACATAGATGAGTGAATGTGGATTGAGTCATGATAATCATTGGTTTAAGGTTTGGTAACATATGTTGTACTGTTATTGGTATTCTTAAGGTTAGATTTTGAAATCTTATCTTTTTTTTTTTTTAATTTGACCTATATGTGTTTAATGACTATCTAATATCTTAATTTAAATATTTTCTAAGTATCTTTTAAGTTTAAGAAAATGTTTTTTTTGTTTAGTTATTTGATTATATGGTCTGAAAGACTCACATAAGACTTTTCAAAAAGTTTTCTGACATATCCTGTCTAAATTTTAGTAGAATTTAGGGTTTCCGCCTAAATTTTAAAAGAACTTAGCTTTTTTTCACCTAAATTTTAGAAGAATTTAGGTTTTTCGCCTAAATAGAAGTCTTCCGGAAGTCTGTCAGAAAAAGTCTTTTCATGTTTTAGATCTTACAAGTAATTAATAAATTTTATAAACAAAATTTTGAAAGGGGAAAAATCAAAACCATGTATTAGTAAACATTTCTAAATGATGAAAATTTAGCTTTACTAAAATTGAATTATTTTTAACATAGATGAGTGAATGTAGATTGAATCATGGTAGTCTTTGTTTAGGGTTTGGTAACATATGTTATAGTATTAGTGGTATTTTTAGTGTCAAATTTTGAAAGCTTATCTTTTTAATTTGACATTATGTGTTTAGTGACTATGTGATAACTTGATTTAAACACTTTCCAAGTTTCTTTTAAGTTTAAGCAATTATCTTTCTCTATATAATCTCTTTGAACATCAAAACACTAAACGTTATATATATTTCTCATTCTTTTCTTATCTCTTCTTACAAATTTATCTTTTTTAATTGCAGGTTTTAATTTTGGATATGTATTTCTATGTGTTTTATAAGTTAGATTCTAAAAAACTATATATTCAACCTAATGTGATTGTTTTGTTTATCTTTAAGCATAAAAATTTCAATTTTGAAATTTTTCTCTGTCTTGAAGTCATTTGGATGTTTTTGAATTTGCTGGTTTTATCAGATTTGAGACAGACTTTAAAAGACTTCTCAGAAGACTCTCAGAAGACTCTCAGAATCTAATGCATTTTATGCTAGAAGAATTTCCACGAAGTCTTCCGAAGTTTTCTGCCTAAGGTGGTACAAATTTTTGATATGTATTTTGTGTGTGTTTATATATTAGATTCTAAAAATTTATAGATTCAACCTAATGTGATGTTTTATTTATTATTTAAGCATAAAAATATTTTTGAAGTTTTCAATATTTTGAAGCCATTTGTATTCTTTTGAATATTCAGATTTTTTAGATCTAAGTCAGACTTTGAAAGATTTCTCAGGAGATTCTTGGAAGACTCTCAAAAATCTTCTCAAAAGACTTCTTTGGAAGTTTCCTAATGCATTTTATGCTAGAAGACTTCCCATGAATTCTTCAGGAAGTCTTCTGAAGTTTTTTTGCACCAAGTAGTACAAATTTTGGATATGTATTTTGTGTGTTTTATATATTAAATTCTAAAAAAGTTATATATTCAATCTAATGTGACTATTTGTTTATTATTTAAGAATAATTTTTTTTTGAAGTCTTCTCTGTTTTAAAACCATTTGAATACTTTTGAATATACAGATTTTCCAGATTTAAGACAAACTTTGGAAGACTTATGAGAAGACTCTTGGAAGACTCTCAGAAAATTCTCAAAAGACTTCTTGGGAATTCTTCTAATGTATTTTATGCTAGAAGATATGTATTTTGTATGTTTTATATATTAGATTCTAAAAAGTTATAGATCCAAACTAATGTGACTGATTTGTTTATTATTTAAGAATAATATTTTATTTTTGAAGTCTTTTATGTTTTGAAGCCATTTGAATATTTTTGAATATGCAATTTTTTCAGATTTGAGATAGACTTTGGAAGACTTATGAGAAGACTCACGGAATATCTCAAAGGAGATGATGCATGTCAAGTGGAATTCAAGCTTATCTATGTTGAGAAATGATATCTAGTTAGTTCAATGTGTAATAATTTTGTTTATGATCTGTTTCATGATTTGTATGTGTACTATTTTAATTGTGAATTCGTTTGTAAGCTTTAAGAGATGTTCATCAAAAGAATTTGGTAAATATGTTCATGTTTTACGAAAAATACTTGACATTATTAAAGTTATTGATACAATATACCAATAAATTGTTTTAACCATTATACCCACTTATAACAAAACACAACAACACAAAAGCTTAGTAAATTTACTATAACTAAGAGAGAAGACTTCTCAAGAAAACTTAGTCAAATTCACAAAAGATCAAAATTGAATTTTCAGTGAAATTAAAATTTAAATCTCATGAAAGTTAAAATTATATCTTATGATCTAAAAGATATATTAAACCACATGATTTAATATTTTTAAAGTTACTTAACATTTTTAAAAGTTAAAAAAACATACCTTGAAGTTACTTTTGAAAATCTAACATAGAAGACTTCTCCATAAGTCTTCTTTTAGAATACTTAAGAAGACTTCTTAATAAGTTTTCTCGGATTAGCTAGAAATATTACTAAACATGAATATTTGAAATCTCATAATTATCACTAGGCATAGACATAAAATTTGGAACCCGAAATATGAACCAAAGCTGAACCAAAAAACTCTACACGTTATCCGATCCGAAATGTAATAAAACCCGAACGGGTCTTGTAGGGTGGTACAAAAAATATCTAAACCCGAACGGATCTTGTAGGGTGGTACCAAAAATATCCGAACCCGAAGTGTTATTAACTGAATCCGAATGGGTAACCCAAAAAATCTGAAATTAATAGTCAATATAAATATTTTGAAATATATATAAGAATTTCAAGTATTATTTTCAATATTTGTGCTAATATGATAAATAATAATAAATATTAAAATTTTAATAAATGCTTTAAGTACATAACTAGTTATAAATAAGTACTTTATAATTTGGTCATTGAAATAACAAGTCTACTCTTTATAAGGCAATACATATTGTTTACAAATGATGTTTGTTTTCATGCTTGATTTAACATTTTACAAATGATATAAAATTTTATGTGTGATAGATTAATTTTTATTTAATTTAGACATTTTTCTTTATGTTTTGCATCAAAATTTTTATTTCTTACTTCAGTTATATCTGAACCGAACCGATATAACATGAATCCGTATGATATATGATTACTTTATGGGATTTAGGACGCAATACAATTTTGAACTGAATCTGAAGTGTTAAAACAATAGGTAGGTGTTACAGTCAGAGAGATTACGGAAGTAACTAAATGAATTATATTTCGAAAAACAACTATGTAACGTACTTTACTAATTAATAAAATTATAACCAGCAGTAACATTAAAAAATTAGTTTATTATAAATACACAAACATTTCTAATTCTTCTGAATAGAACACAAAAATAATTAATTTTTTTTTTTAAAACGTAATAATCATACATAATGGATCTGAAGACAATTTTCATGACATTTTTTATAATTACCACTTTGGTATCTTTTGCATATCCAAGTTTAGGCCAAGAAGATGTTGACGATGAACCATTGGTCAAATCTGGTCCAGAGATGGATGCAGTGGAAGCGATATCACCAGCTTCACAAGATTACAATATGTACATGCTCGAGAATCTCCAACCAAAATTTACAACGCATCTAGAAAACTGCATGGATAAGATGTGACCTATTTTTAGGAGATGTAATGAAGATGTTTTTGAAGAGATTCTTACGAAGAAACCTGTTTCTAGAGAGTGTTGTATGAAGGTAGTAAAAGCTGGAAAAGAATGCTAGGTGGAGATTAGAAAATTGATGTTTCAATTTTATCAACTCAAACGCTTTGCTTCTCAAGTTTCTTTTAGAACTAACAAGGTCTTGGACAGATGTTTTGCTGAAGTTGATAATTTATCTTCATCTCACGATGACTAGATTGAATTATCTTGATTCAGCCTTGTTTTAAAATACTGTTTTATTGTATGATGAATTATAAACTAATAGTTTGTTATATTATCCAACTATATAATAAAAATAAAATTTTCATCAGCTTCGTTCTCTTAACTCTATTGTAGTATCTTGGGTTATCTTAACTGGTGTTTGTTTAGCTTACAAGAATAGTGAAAATTTAATAACTTATTAGGAAAAAACAAAAATTGAGAAAACGATATAGGAAAAAACCAATAAGTTACTCTCGTTTTTATGATCCTATCTAGCATCTAATTTGTGAAATTAATTACGTCAAGCTATTTACAATATTTTCCAAAAAACACATAGCTACATACTACCTTCAGACAGTAAAGAGCTTTCTCCAAAATGACATACTTGCGACCAAAATCAAACTAAGTCACCTTTAAATGGATCCACCTCAATAATTAACCTTTAACAATTACTGTTTAACTGATATTGTGTCAGTCAGAGTATGTTAAAACTACATATCTTAAGTTGGATATCATACAAAATTTTAGTGAGATCTGAAATGTCTGGATATAATAATGGATCTCAAGAATGAAAAATCCAATAAATAGGAAGACAATGCTGCGAGTGTATCATAATGCAGAGGATATTCCCAAAATCTCACATGTGTTCTTGCTGTGACAGACTGTTTACCATAAAGATGAAGTTATATCAGAACTTGGAATCCATGGCGCTTATATCTCAAGTATAAAATCAAAAGAAGAGTTTTGTACGCTTAAATTCAGTCTCTACTTAATCTATTGTGGCAAAATAGTTGAGAAAATGTTAAAACGTGTAGGAAAAAGGTGAGAATCAATAAGTGAGCAGAGCGATTTTTTTATGCGCACAAAGGTCTCATATTAATGAAGATGGTGTTGCTGCTAGTTTTGTCGTCTTGGACAGCATTCATTTGAATTAATCCATATTCACAGTCATCCTTTGTATTCATATTCACAGTGTCTCTAGGCATGGATATAAAATCCGGAACTCGAAATATGAACCGAACCTGAACCAAAAAACTCTACACGTTATCCGATCTGAAATGTAATAAAACCCGAACAGGTCTTGTAGGATGGTATAAAAAATATCCGAACCAGAAGTGTTATTAACTGAACCCGAACAGATAACCCAAAAAACCTGAAATTAATAGTCAATATAAATATTTTGAAATATATATAAGTTTTTTAATTATTAATTCAATATTTGTGCTAATATGAATCAGTATGATATATGGTTACTTTATGGGTTTTAGGACGCAATACAATTTTGAACTGAACCTGAAGTGTTATTATCTGAACCCGACCCGTACTAATAAAATTTTAGTATGGGACCTAGGAGCGTCAATCCGAAAATCCGAAAACCCAAAAAATCTGATCCAAACTCCAACGGGTACCCGAACGCTCATGCCTAATTATCACCAATTAAGTTATGAATTCCACTCAGAAGTCCCAATATTGACTAATAAACATGAATTAATAAGAAAATGTTAAAAAGTCATTTTAAGTTTGAAGAAAATTGAAGTTTAATAAAGATTTACGTAGATGACTTCTTAAGAAGTCTTTCGCATAAGGTTTTAAGAAGCTTTACGGGAGAAGACATCTTAAGAAATCTTCCATTTAGGTCATTTTGCAATTGTAAATTTACGAAGAAAAAATTCTTAAGAAGTCTTCTCTACATAAGACACCTTGAGAAGTTTTTCTTTGCAAATATTGGCTTACTTTTGAATTTGATTTTTTTTTTTCAAAAATGCCAAAGAAAACTTCTCGGATAAACATATTAGTTTTGCAGTTGACCAAAGTTTGTCAAAAATTTAACTTTTTATAGAAGATTTCTCGAAAAGTCTTCCGGAGAAGAGTTCTATTGAAGTCGTCTAAAAGTATTCATGAAGTCTTCCTTGCAGTTGACTATATTTGACTTTTGCAGAGAAGACTTCTCTAGATCTCTTTCGTCGACAGACTTCTAAATAAGTCTTTTCTCGTACCCAAAGGTTTGACCAAAACCCGTAATAAAATTTAGAAGACTTCTCACTAATATTAAATGTGTTACTATCATTTTTCAATTGCAAAAGTAATTCATGCAGACTTCTTACGATAGTGAGAAGACTTTGGGAAGACTTCTATAGAAGTTTTTCCCGAGATGTCTTCTATAAAAAGTCAAATTTCTAACAAATTTTGGTCAATTGCAAAACTAACATGTTTATCCGAGAAGACTTCTCGAGAAATCTTTTCTGAGATTTTTTTTTTGTTAACAAAGAAAAGTTAGAAGACTTCTAGGAAAATCTTTTCGGTGGAGAACACATCTAACGAAGTCTTCTGAAAGTCTTCCGAGCAGATCTGAAAAAACGATTTCATACCTTGAACCTTTGAGGTGACTTTCTTAGCTTCTCCAATCACCCAGAAATTCACTACAAAAGCCACCAACTTATTAATGACCAAGAATCATGAGATTCAATGTGTCTATAAACCTTACAAAGCTTTGAATCAAAATCTTATTTTTTGAATGGATTTAAATAAAAAGTGAAAGAGATATGATTTGTATGCATAAGTAATGGCATATGAAGAGTAAAATTCGAAACTTTTGTGCATTAAGAACTTCAAATTGGTTGTTCAATGTGGTAGGTGTATTGATGATAATGACAATATTGTAAATACTTGGTGAATATGAGGATCACAAGGTAAAAGATTCATTTTCGAAAAAATACTAATGGTATTTTTGTGAATAACTCAAACTTTTAGAGTGAATAGGAAAAAAAACAAAAAAAAACACTGTGTTTGACTTGAAATTTTAAGTTATATTTGAAAAAAACTGAGGAAAAAGGGTTAAACTAATTGAAAAACTTAAATACTTTACATAGCTTTACTTACCTAGTAAATTAATCATAAATTATTTTAATGTCTTTTCCAAATATAGATTATTCATACTGATTTTTTAATAATGACAAAATAAAATTATTAATGCAAATAAATATTAGAGGTGTATTTATACAACTTTAAATATTTTGAGACCTTTATAATTTATATACGAGGTCATTTGGGCTTCTGAAGAGAGCGCCACATCATTTATATAGTAAAACCAGAAGGTGACCCGTGTCATCTTTATTTCGTTTGATTTCTAATGGGCTCAGATGAAAACTGTTTTTTGAGCCGTTAAAAATTGGCCCTTTAGTCGTCTCTATCTTCTTTCATGAGGAGCGGCCGTCCTTCTCTAAGATTCATCGTATCCTTGAAGCTCTGATTAGTTCCATCAACAATGGAGTTTCATAATGTCGAATGGGACAAATCATCTTGAAGAAACTCTATGTCATTCTTTGATTGCATCGTTTCTTCTTTGGTTCTTATCCTCTAAAACGTTACGCGATGTCTTTATTCAATGATCATCATTTACGCTACCTTCCCACTTCTTACACGATGTCTCATTCAATACTCTCCTTCTTTCTTCCATGGTATGAATCTCAATCTATAAATATGTGAGATTGTTGATGTGAAATTCATCAGTTCCTCTTCCTCAATCATTATAATCAATCTCTCTCTTCCATTGGTTTAGTTTCCCTTCTTCTCATTGCTGCTATTTTCCATGGATCAATTTTGTCTGTTATGAATCTCTAATCTCTTTTGATGTATTTTCTCTGAGTTTCTTCCCTGCGTAGACTAGGATTGCCGGGACTCGATCCTAAATCCCGATCTGTCAAAACTCTCTATGGTTGTCTCAAACTGGGGATTTCAAGTACACTAGAGACTTACTTTCCTAATGTGATTCGTGTTTTCCTCACTGATACTTATTTATATTACTCTAAAAAGTGGCCGATTCGATTTCTCCATGGGTGACGCTGATGATCTGAAAATTGTTGTGAAGAGCACAAAAGCTTTGTACTGTATGTAAAAAATAATAGAAGCGTATAAATGGTCTCTATGTTGAAGTCTTGGATCGTTGAATTTATATTTGTTAAAAAAAAGAATCGACTGGGTTTTTCAAAGATTCTCTTCTTCCTATGTGCTTCTCATTCTTCTCCTGGTTTGTTTACTTGACTATAAATTGGCTCTTCTTTTTGATGGTCGAAGCAGTTCCATGACCACATCGAACTCTGTCATGACCACAGTCATGGAGATTGACAATGAAGAAATCTCTTACATCACAAATTGTACTGCTCTTCATCTAGAGATGAGAAAGGTATAATCTTGATGAATGAATAGAAACCTTCTATCATTTGTGTTTTATAAGGTCTAGATTTGAATCGCTTACATTATTGTATAAACCAAACAAAATCATAATAATTCTTTGTGTATTATTATTTCTGAATAATAAAACAAAATCTATCTTAAGCAGCAACTTCTTGATCCTTTGAAAAAAGACCAGAGGCTGAGCAATCTTCATATTTTGTTCAATGTTCAGATCATGACATCCGGAGGGTGATGAAGCTGCAGCGCAGGAGGATGAGATGGTTGGGAAGGAGCCTGAGGTAGAGAAGAAAAGTGAACAGGAGCCGGAGTTTGAAAAACAGAAAGAGAAGAAGCATAAAGCTTTGAAAGAGAAAGAGATGGATAATGCTGCGTACAAGGAGAGAGAGATACAGAAACAAGAAGAGGTGAAGAGTTTAAAGAGGCAGGCTGCCGAGGCAGAGAAGAAGCGCATAGAAGAATAAGAAGAAGAGGCCCGAGAGAGCGCAGAGCGTCAAGCTGCAAAGAGAGAAGCTGCTCGACTGAGAACGAGCCAAGAGAAAGTACTTCCTCTTGACAGATCTGAGAAAGGACCTGATGCTACACATCCTACAAGTGTCAGCAGAATTATTTGATTCTTTATAGATGCTAGATGAATTCTCTGGTAAGTTCTTTGAATCAGCATAAATATACACACATTACATTTATACATAGATGAACTAGAAAACCTGTTTAATGTAATGTGTCTCAAACATTTGGTGAACATATAATGATCAGGTTTTGAAACAAATACGTACCAAATGTTTTCACTACAAGCAGATCTAGAAATTCGTATGTTTCGTTTGCTCATCCCCGCCATGTTCATGCGGCATGCTTTGCTTTTAAAAGTTTAACTTACAAGCCTCTTCACATATACCTTATTAAATAGTATACCTATTAAAATTAGGAGCGTTCAATTCGGTAAAACCGAGCTAATTATAGTGGAGCCGAATCAAAATATAAAAAGTGGTTGGATTTGGTAATACTGAAAAACCGAATGAATATTATTTTTAACAATTCGTGATATATATATATATATATAGTTTGGTATACAAATCAATCAAACAGAATAAATCGAATAAAACAATTATTAAAATATAATAGTATGACTACATGTAAATTATATAATATAATTAATAATATATAATTATTTTATTGATATGATCTTCATATTTAGAATGTAGTTTTAAGTAATTTTATACTTTTTAAGTTATAGATTATTTTTTCATTTTTTATCAACTTAATTAAAACATAAATTTTTACTTTTTTTTGTTGACAAATATTTGTGCTAATATTTAGTTATTTAATAATATTGTGATATTATTTTTTATTTTTTTCAATTTATGAATGTAACTATTAATATTAACTTAATATTTTTACTTATTATTTTAATAGTAGGAAGAAACATAAAATATTCTATTTAAAAGTTAGAATATAAAAATATATTTATGGCTTAGTAAAACTGATATCTAATTCACAAAATATTTAATATATATATATATATATATGGTTTTGGTATAAAACTGAATAAACCGAATACCAATAGTATACAAACTGAACCAAACCAAAGAAGATATAGTTTTATTATGGAAGCTATTTTTTATAAACTGAAATACCGAAAAATCAAAATCTGGATTGAACATCTTTATAAATTGATCACAACTACAAACATGTGTAAGATTGTTAAAACAAGTCTCACAAATATTAGAAGTTAAAGATTCAGAGATTGCTTAACTAACAAGTAAACACTCACGACCACCCCAACCAAAAAACTACAAATATATACAACCACCTTCTTTTCAGTACAAGAAGCCTCAAACACGACTCACAAACCCAATAAATAATACACTTCAACAAACGTTGAACCAAACGCTTCCCACTGGCCTAGGGTAATACATCCAATCACTATAAGAACTTTACATTCCAATCTTCATAAGGTCCAACCAACAATACTCACTACCATACCCACCCATTTTTAAAACATGTATTAGCAAAAGTTCAAACTTCATGTTTATGACTTCAGCAATTAGCATTACCATTACCGTAACTACCTATTCATTTATGGTCTCTTCTTAGTACGTATAGACTCAAACTATGTGCAAAATATGTTTAAGCTCCCTTACACTCTTTGTCAACTATACGAACATCAACGTAGTGCTAACAGTGTATTCAATACACTACCCCACTGTGATTGGCAACTGTTCTTTAAGAATCAATACTTCCAAACTCTAACCCACGCCACAAACAACATTTGCTACCAAAACATAGTAAAATGGAAATAACAAATAGCCAACATCCTGCGCGTAGCGCGGACCGACTACTAGTATAAAGTAAATTTTTTTTCAGCTCGTTGTCTTAACTCTAATGATGTATCTTCCGTTATCTTAACTAGTGTTTGTTTAGCTTACATGAATCTTTTTAAACAAAGTCATATGTTTTTTTTATTCAACTAATTCTTTTTTTGATAATTTAATTATTTTATATGAAAAAAATAAAAAGTGAAAAAAATATAGAAAAAAAAATGTTTCGATTTTATCAACTCAAACGCTTTGCTTCTCAAGTTTCTAGGATAGAAGTTCTGCTGAAGTTGAAAGACCATCTTCATCTCACGATGATAAGATTGAATTATCTTGAATGAATCTTGTTTTATTATATGATTTATTATATACTAATGGGTTGCTATACAATTCTAACTACATAATATAAAATAAAAATTTCATTAGCTTGTTCCCTTAACTCTAATGGGGTATCTTGGATTATCTTAACTAGTGTTTGTAAATCGTATACTTACTCTCTTGTAACTCAAATAAATTATGTTGTTTGACAATTTAATAATTTAATAAGAAAAAATAAAAATTGAAAACGATATTGGAAAACTCCGATAAGTTACTCTCCTTTTTATGATCCTAGCTAGCGATCTAATTTGTGAAATTAATTACGTCAATCTATTTACAATATTTTCCGTAAAACACATAGCTATATACTACCTTTAGATAATATAAAGCTTTCTCCATAACGACATCATTTAGACCAAAATCAAACTAAGTTACCTTTAAATGGATCCACCTCAACAATTGACCTTTAACATTTACTGTTTAACTGATATCGTGTCGGTCCGAGTATGTTAAATTGGATACCATACAAAATTTTAGTGAGTTCTGAAATGTCTAGATATAATTATAAATCTCAAGAATGAAAAATCCAATATGTATACAAAAAGAAGGAGAGGAAGAAAATGCTGCAAGTATATCCTAATGCAGAGGATATTACCAAAAGTCTCACATGTGTTCTTGGTGAGAGAGACTGTTCACCATAAATATAAATTTACATCAGAACTTGGAATCCATGGCGCTTATCTCAGGTACATAATCAATAGAAGAGTTTGGTATGCTTACATTCAGTCTCTACTTAATATGTTGTGGTACAATATTTGAGAAATGTTAAAACGTGTAGGAACAAGGAAAGAATTATGATAAACGAGCAGAGCGATTATCTGGTGCGCACAAAGGTCTCATATCAGATGAAGGTGATGTTGCGGCTAGTTTTGCCGTCGTGGACAGCATTCATTTGAATTGAGATTGGATCCATATTTACAATCATCCTTCTTATTCATGTTTACAATTATTTTCAGAAAAATATATGCTTCTATTTTTTCTTTTTTTCTTTTATTTTTGCTTTGTGAAATGCATGATCGGTTATGGTTATAGCCAAATAAAAAACTGATGTAAGACATTGTTAAACACAAAATTTCATAAATATTTTTGCTAAATGTTTTATTGTCTTGAGGTTTAGACCAAGAAAACATTTGATGAAATAAAAATTTAAAACGATGGGTAGGTGTTACAATCAGAGAGATAACTGAAAAAATTAAATGAATTATGTTTCAAAAAACAACTGTGGAACATAATTTACTAAATATTAAATGTATAACCAGTAGAAACATTCTAAAGTAATTTAATATATATACACACATACTTCTAAATCTTGTGAATAGAACACATAAAAATAATTTTAAAAAGTCAAACGTAATAATCATACAAAATGGAGCTGAAGACAATTTTCATGGCATTTTTCATAATCACCACTATGGTATCTTTTGCATATCCAAGTCTAGGCCATGAAGATGTTGTCGACGAACCATTGGTCAAATCTGGTCCAGAGATGGATGCAGTGGAAGCAATATCACCGGCTTCACAAGAATACAATATGTACATGCTCGAGAACCTCACACCAAAATTTACAACGTATCTAGAAAACTGCATGGATAAGATGGGACCTATTTTTAGGAGATGTAATGAAGATGTTATTGAAGAGATTCTTACGAAGAAACCTGTTTCTAGAGAGTGTTGTATGAAGGTAGTAAAAGCTGGAAAAGAATGCTACGTGGAGATCAGAAAATTGATGTTTCGATTTTATCAACTCAAACGATTTGCTTCTCAAGTTTCTTTTAGAACTAACGAGGTTTGGGACAGATGTTCTGCTGAAGTTATGAATTCATCTTCATCTCACGATGACTAGATTGAATTATCTTGATTCAGCCTTGTTTTAAAATACTGTGTTATTGTATGATGAATTATAAACTAATGGGTTGTTATATTATTCTAACTACATAATAAAAAATAAAATTTTCATCAGCTTTATTCTCTTAACTCTAATGCGGTATCTTGGGTTATCTTAACTAGTGTTTGTTTGGCTTACAAAAATCTTGTTATACAAATAATCGTATATTTATTTTCTTGTAACTAAAATAAATTATATTGTTTGAAAATTTAATAATTTAATACAAAAATTTAAAATTGAAAAACGATATAAGAAAAAATTAATAAGTTACTCTCGTTTTTACGATCCTAGCTAGCAATCTAATTTGTGAAATTAATTACGTCAAGCTATTTACAATATTTTTCGCAAAGCACATAGCTATATACTATCTTCAGACAATACAGAACTTTCTCCAAAACGACATCATGTAGACCAAAATCAAACAAAGTCACCTTTTAATGGATCCATCTCAACAGTTAACCTTTAAACATTTACTGTTTAATTGATACTGTGTTAGTTTGATGTTAAAACTATTTATCTTAATTTGGATATCAAAATTTTAGTGGATTCTAAAATGTCTGGATATAATTATGGATCTCAAGAATCAAAAATACAATATAATTGCAGAAAGAAGGAGATGAAGAAAATGCTGCAAGTATATCGTAATGCAGAGGATATTCCCAAAAAGTCTCACATGTGTTCTTGGTGCGGGAGACTGTTTACCCTAAAGATAAAGTTATATCAGAACTATGTATCCATGGCGGTTATCTCAGGTACAAAATCGAAAATAGAGTTTGCTATGCATAAATTCAGTCTCCACTTAATCTGTTGTGGCACAATATTTACGAAAATGTTAAAACATGTGAAAACAAGGGGAGAATTATAAAAACTGAGGAGAGCGATTATCTGATGCGCACAAAGGTCTCGTATCAGATTAAGGTTGTGTTGCGGTTAGTTTTGACATCTTGGAAAGCTTTCATTTGAATTGAGATTGAATCTACATACATGCACAGTCATCAATTTTATTCATGTTTCTGATGGTTTATTACCTTTTTCTTCCTTCTTGATTGTTAAAGATCTGTGTACTTCAAAAAAATTATAAGGATCTACAAGATATTACTAGACAAAGCTCTTTACAATTATTTTCAGAAAACATATATGCTTCCATTTTTCTTTTTCTTTTTGCTTTCTGAGAAGCATGATCGGTAATGGTTATAGCCAAATAGAAAACTGATGTAAGACATTGTTAAACACAAAATTTCATCAATATTTTTGCTAAATTTTTTATTGTCTCGAGGTTTAGGTTTAGACCAAGAAAGCATTTTATAAAAGAAAATTAAAACAATAGGTAGGTGTTACAGTCAAAGAGATAACGGATGTAACCAAATGAATTATGTTTCGAAAACAACTATGGAACGTATTTTACTAATTAATAAAAGTATAACCAGCAGTAACATTAAAAAAATAGTTTACTATAAATACACAAACACTTCTAATTCCTCTGAATAGAACACAAAAATAGTTAAAATTAAAAAAATCAAACGTAAAAATCATACATAATGGATCTGAATGCAATTTTCATGACATTTTTTATAATCACCACTTTGGTATCTTTTGCATATCCAAGTTTAGGACAAGAAGATGTTGACGATGAACCATTGGTAAAATCTGGTCAAGAGATGGATGCAGTGGAAGCGATATCACCAGCTTCACAAGATTACAATATGTACATGCTCGAGAACCTCCCACCAAAATTTACAACGTATCTAGAAAACTGCATGGATAAGATGGGACCTATTTTTAGGAGATGTAATGAAGATGTTATTGAAGAGATTCTTACGAAGAAACCTGTTTCTAGAGAGTGTTGTATGAAGGTAGTAAAAGCTGGAAAAGAATGCTACATGGAGATCAGAAAATTGATGTTTCGATTTTATCAACTCAAACGATTTGCTTCTCAAGTTTCTTTTAGAACGAACGAGGTTTGGGACAGATGTTCTTCTGAAGTTAAGAATTCATCTTCATCTCACGATGACTAGATTGAATTATCTTGATTCAGCCTTGTTTTAAAATACTGTGTTATTGTATGATGAATTATAAACTAATGGGTTGTTATATTATTCTAACTACATAATAAAAAATAAAATTTTCATCAGCTTTATTCTCTTAACTCTAATGCGGTATCTTGGGTTATCTTAACTAGTGTTTGTTTGGCTTACAAAAATCTTGTTATACAAATAATCGTATATTTATTTTCTTGTAACTAAAATAAATTATATTGTTTGAAAATTTAATAATTTAATACAAAAATTTAAAATTGAAAAAAGATATAAGAAAAAGTTAATAAGTTACTCTCGTTTTTACGATCCTAGGTAGCAATCTAATTTGTGAAATTAATTACGTCAAGCTATTTACAATATTTTTCGCAAAGCACATAGCTATATACTATCTTCAGACAATACATAACTTTCTCCAAAACGACATCATGTAGACCAAAATCAAACAAAGTCACCTTTTAATGGATCCATCTCAACAGTTAACCTTTAAACATTTACTGTTTAATTGATACTGTGTTAGTTTGATGTTAAAACTATTTATCTTAATTTAGATATCAAAATTTTAGTGGGTTCTAAAATGTCTGGATATAATTATGGATCTCAAGAATCAAAAGTACAATATAATTGCAGAAAGAAGGAGAGGAAGAAAATGCTGCAAGTATATCGTAATGCAGAGGATATTCCCAAAAAGTCTCACATGTGTTCTTGGTGCGGGAGACTGTTTACCCTAAAGATAAAGTTATATCAGAACTAGGTATCCATGGCGCTTATCTCAGGTACAAAATCGAAAATAGAGTTTGCTATGCATAAATTCAGTCTCCACTTAATCTGTTGTGGCACAATATTTACGAAAATGTTAAAACATGTGAAAACAAGGGGAGAATTATAAAAACTGAGGAGAGCAATTATCTGATGCGCACAAAGGTCTCGTATCAGATTAAGGTTGTGTTGCGGTTAGTTTTGACATCTTGGAAAGCTTTCATTTGAATTGAGATTGAATCTACATACATGCACAGTCATCAATTTTATTCATGTTTCTGATGGTTTATTACCTTTTTCTTCCTTCTTGATTGTTAAAGATCTGTGTACTTCAAAAAAATTATAAGGATCTACAAGATATTACTAGACAAAGCTCTTTACAATTATTTTCAGAAAACATATATGCTTCCATTTTTCTTTTTCTTTTTGCTTTCTGAGAAGCATGATCGGTAATGGTTATAGCCAAATAGAAAACTGATGTAAGACATTGTTAAACACAAAATTTCATCAATATTTTTGCTAAATTTTTTATTGTCTCGAGGTTTAGGTTTAGACCAAGAAAGCATTTTATAAAAGAAAATTAAAACAATAGGTAGGTGTTACAGTCAAAGAGATAACGGATGTAACCAAATGAATTATGTTTCGAAAACAACTATGGAACATATTTTACTAATTAATAAAAGTATAACCAGCAGTAACATTAAAAAAATAGTTTACTATAAATACACAAACACTTCTAATTCCTCTGAATAGAACACAAAAATAGTTAAAATTAAAAAAATCAAACGTAAAAATCATACATAATGGATCTGAAGGCAATTTTCATGACATTTTTTATAATCACCACTTTGGTATCTTTTGCATATCCAAGTTTAGGCCAAGAAGATGTTGACGATGAACCATTGGTAAAATCTGGTCCAGAGATGGATGCAGTGGAAGCGATATCACCAGCTTCACAAGATTACAATATGTACATGCTCGAGAACCTCCCACCAAAATTTACAACGTATCTAGAAAACTGCATGGATAAGATGGGACCTATTTTTAGGAGATGTAATGAAGATGTTATTGAAGAGATTCTTACGAAGAAACCTGTTTCTAGAGAGTGTTGTATGAAGGTAGTAAAAGCTGGAAAAGAATGCTACGTGGAGATCAGAAAATTGATGTTTCGATTTTATCAACTCAAACAATTTGCTTCTCAAGTTTCTTTTAGAACTAACGAGGTTTGGGACAGATGTTCTTCTGAAGTTAAGAATTCATCTTCATCTCACGATGACTAGATTGAATTATCTTGATTCAGCCTTGTTTTAAAATACTGTGTTATTGTATGATGAATTATAAACTAATGGGTTGTTATATTATTCTAACTACATAATAAAAAATAAAATTTTCATCAGCTTTATTCTCTTAACTCTAATGCGGTATCTTGGGTTATCTTAACTAGTGTTTTTTGGCTTACAAGAATATTGAAAATTTAATCTTATTAAGAAAAAAACAAAAATTGAGAAAACGATATAGGAAAAAAAACAATAAGTTTCTCTCGTTTTTATGATCCTATCTAGCATCTAATTTGTGAAATTAATTACGTCAAGCTATTTACAATATTTTCCTAAAACACATAGCTAAGCTTTCCCCAAAACGACATACTTGTGACCAAAATCAAACTAAGTCACTTTTAAATGGTTCCACCTCAATAATTAACTTTAACAACTATTGTTTAACTGATATCGTGTCAGTCAGAGTATGTTAAAACTACATATCTTAAGTTGGATATCATACAAAATTTTAGTGGGCTCTGAAATATCTGGATATAATTATGGATCTCAAGAATGAAATATAAATATTTTGAAATATATATATTTTGAAATATATATAAGTATTTCAATTATTAATTCAATATTTGTGTTAATATGATATATAATAATAAATATTAAAATTTTAATAAATGCTTTAAGTACAAAATTAATTATAAATAAGTACTTTATAATTTCCTCATTGAAATAACAAGTCTACTCTCTATAAGGCAATACATATTGTTTACAAATGATGTTTGTTTTTATGCTTGATTTAACATTTTATTGTTATTTTATCAATTTTATGTGTGATAGATTAATTTTTATTTAATTTAGACGTTTTTCTTTATGTTTTGCATCAAAAAATTTATTATTTACTTCGGTTTTATCCGAACCGAGCCGATATAGCCTGAATCCGTATGATATATGGTTACTTTATGGGTTTTAAGACGCAATACAATTTTGAGCTGAACCTGAAATATTATTATCCGAACCCGGGCCATACTAATTAATTTTAGTATGGGACCTATGAACATTAACCGGAAAACCCGAAAAAATCTGATCTGAACACCAATGGGTACTCGAACGCTCATGCCTAATTATCACCAATTAAGTTATGAATTCCACTCAGAAGTCCCAATATTGACTAATAAACATGAATTAATAAAAAAATGTTAAAAAGTCATTTTAAGTTTGAAGAAAATTGAAGTTTAATAAAGATTTACGTAAAAGACTTCTTAAGAAGTCTTTCGCATAAGGCTTCTTAAGAAGTTTTACGGGAGAAGGCTTCTTAAAAAATCTTTCATTTAGGTCATTTTGCAATTGTAAATTTACGAAGAAAAACTTCTTAAGAAGTCTTCTCTACATAAGACATCTTGAGAAGTTTTCCTTTGCAAATATTGGCTTACTTTTAAATTTGATTTTTTTTTTAAATGCAAGAGAAAACTTCTCGAGAAGTCTTCTCGGATAAACATGTTAGTTTTGCAGTTGACCAAAGTTTGTCAGAAATTTAATTTTTTATAGAAAATTTCTCGGAAAGTCTCTCGGAGAAGAGTTTTATTGAAGTCTTCTGAAAGTATTCATGAAGTCTTCCTTGCAGTTGACTATATTTGACTTTTGCAGAGAAGATTTCTCTAGATGTCTTTCGTCGAAAGACTTCTAAATAAGTCTTTTCTCGTACCCAAAGTTTTGACCAAAACCCGTAACAAAATTTAGAAGACTTCTCTTCAATATTAAATGTTTTACTATTATTTTTCAATTGCAAAAGTAACCCATGCAGACTTCTTGCGACAGTGAGAAGACTTCGGGAAGACTTCTATAAAAGTCTTTCCCGAGATGTCTTCTATAAAAAATCAAATTTCTAAAAAAATCTGGTCAATTGCAAAACTAACATGTTTATCCGATAAAACTTCTCGAAAAGTCTTTTCTGAGATTTTTTTTTTTTGTTAACAAAGAAAAGTTAGAAGACTTCTAGGAAAATTTTCACGGCGGAGAACACATCTAACGAAATCTTCTGAAAGTCTTTCGAGCATATCTGAAAAAACGATTTATACCTTGAACCGTTGAGATGACTTCCTTAGCTTCTCCAATCACCCAGAAATTCACTACAAAAGCTACCAACTTGTTAATGACCAAGAATCATGAGCTTCAATGTCTCTACAAACTTTACAAAGCTTGGAATCAAAATCTTATTTTTTGAATGAATTTTAAAAAAAAAGTGAAAGAGATATGATTTGTATGCATAAGTAATGAGATATGAAGAGTAAAAGTTGAAACTTTTGTGCATTAAGAGTTTCAAATTGGTTGTTCAATGTGGTAAGTGTATTGATGATAATGACGATATTGTAAATACTTGGTGAATATGAGGATGATAAGGTAAAAGATTCATTTTTAATAACTCAAACTTTTAGGATGAATAGGAAAAAAAAATTCAAAAAAACTGTGTTTGACTTGAAATTTTAAGTTATATTTGAAAAAAAAGCCTAGCTAAGGTAAAAAGGGTTAAACTAGTTGAAAAACTTAAATACTTTACATAGCTTTACTTACCTAATAAATTAATCATAAATTATTTTAATGTCTTTTCCAAATATAGATTATTCATACTGATTTTTTAAAAATGACAAAATAAAATTAGTAATGCAAATAAATATTACAGGTATATTTATACAACTTTAAATATTTTGAGACCTTTATAATTTATATATGATGTCATTTGGGCTTCTGAATATATAATAGTAATATATATATATATATATATATATATATATATATATATATATATATATATATTACTATAAAGAAGAGTTTCCCTCTTTCATGGTTGAGACATGTCATCAATTCGATGCTTCTCAACGTGACATGTGTCCCTTTTAGTGATACGGTGCGTTTCATCAACGAAATCAAAGCTGTGTTATGTGTGGGCTTTATTTTTTCTAATGGATTCAAACCCAATAATGAGAAACATAACCCTCTCAACCAGCGTTTCCTCGGAATTTAGGGTTCATCCCGTTCTTTTTTCTCCGTAGTTCGATAGCTTGAGATGCTTGAGTCGACGTGAGGAATCAATTAGATGGGTTTCGATCGCGTCGTTTCATTTTCTTTAAAATAAAGTGAAACGCTTCCAGTTGAAGATTCATTGCAAGGCGGTCTATCTGTGAATATAGAAAGGTTCATGTTTCTCCTCTCAAAACCATCTTCTCAATCTGTTGAACCAACAAGTAAACCTATTTTCTGACAAATGGCTAACTATAAGGTTATTCTATCTGATTTTAAGTCCAGTAGATGTTCTTCCACTGTTGAGGTTAAAGTGCTACCCTATCCACCCAACCAACAAGACTCCGATAGGAAACGAACATGAAAAAACTCGAAAAATGCGCTTATGCGGTTTCCTCAGGCGTGAAGCTAGCTCAGGATCATCACGGGGCAAGAAGAACCCGATTCAGGTAACCTTATCAAGGCCAAAGGCAATATAAAGTCACTTTCTTGACCCAGGAGTTCGAGGTTTCGATGAACAGGTCTGTAAAGGAAGAGTCATGACTGCTTTCAAGAAACAGATGGATATAACTGATAAGCTGTAGAAAGTTCAGACTCTATTGAAGGCTATGCTGATGATTTGGACTTTATGGGAAGGTTACTAGACGAGTTTGATTTGTTGCAGAGACGAGCTCAAACTGTGAACTTAGATGCAGTATATGCTAAGGTTAGTAAGCTGATGCCGGAGTTAGAATTTGCACCAGAGGATGATGATAGGCTTGTGGCTTCGTTTAGCGGTGGATGGTTGAGAATATCACTTGGAAAGATTCTGATTCAGGTATGAACATAATAATCACACACTGAATGTTCTGCACTTAGAAGCCTAATGTGAACTGTGTGTTTATGTCAGTAGGATCCAGATTTTCTGCTATTTGATGAGACTAAAAACCATTTGGATCTTGTTACTATTGAATGGCTTGGAGGCTATTTGCAAAATCAGGAGGTGCCTATGGTTATAATCTCAAATGGCATAGCCTTCCTTGATCAGTTGAGTACCTAACTTGTGGAAACCCAGATGGGTGTTTCGAGGACATTCGAGGGAAACTTCTCTCAGTATGTGAACTCAAAGGCGGAGTGGTTTGAAACTCAGAATGCAGCTTGAGAAAACAGCAGAAAGAGATTGAATCAACAAAGGATTTAATCGCTAGGCATGGGGCGGCTGCAAAATCTGGCCGTGCTTCTACTGCTGAAAAGGTTAGCTGGTTGAAATGCCTCTATGGTTTCCTAAGCACAGCAGTTATGTCACCTTATCTGTAAATTAGCTCAGGCAGGTTTGAGCTTAAGTTTACCTTTCGTGTGGCTTATAATAGAAACAAGAGAAGCTGCAAGAACATGACCTACTTGAGAAGCAATTTCAGTGGAAGCAGATGAAAATTAGGTTTCCAGAGCGTGGAACAAGTGGAAGATCAGTAGTCATAAAAAATTGATTTTGGTTTCAAGGATAAAATGAGTTAGTGGAATCAAAGCCTTGCTTTATAATAACATAAATCATTTATTGATCTATGTTTGATCATGTGTGATTTTTTTTTTTTTTTGGAACCAGATCCTATTTAAGAAGGCTAATCTTGCAATAAAAAGAGGAGAGAAAATCGCTATTATAGGTCCACCGGGTGCAGGAAGAATACATTTCATAATCTTAACATACATAACCATTCCATACGGTAACATTGTCAAAAACCATAAACATTATTATACATTTCTCTTCTAAAATTTTATATAACACACAAAAAATATACAATTATATAATTATATTCATTACACGTAAAGTACATCCCGCGCATAGCGCTGGTCTACCCTAGTGCTAGATATAGCTTAGTTTAGTATTTCTTCCAAACTCCTTAGTACTTTTTCATATGCATTGTAGTAAGGACAATGGATTTGTTAGACATATATCTTATTTAGGATTTCTCCCAAACTATAAAAACTGGATTTGTTAAAAAAATCTATGATAAATATTCCTGCCAATCAAGGTCATAGTACATTGGTAGTTTAAAATTATATTTTGTAATATAATATATATATATAAGATAATATATTGAGAATCAAATAAGATTACATAAGTTATTAGAATATATACTTGGTTCAAAAAATTTAGGTAGTATGTAATACTCTATAGTAAATTATATATTTTGGAATAAGATTAGGTGGAACATTTATTAGAAAATATTATACTTTATGAAAACATCAGTTTAAAAAATCATTTAAAAATATTCACATATATTGGTGGTTGATTAAAAACGTATTGTAGAAAATGTAGAAAATTATATTTGTTGATATCGGCTAGATTAAAAACGTATTGTATAATTATGATCAGTGTTGTCAGTTTTAGTTGAACCATTATAAATTTAATAATAATCCAAAATCAGTCGGTAGAAAAAAGATTTTAATTTAGTAGATTAGATTAGAGTTGAATGGTTTGGATTTCAAGACTATTGTGGAAGACTTTTGGCTTTATATGTAGAAGTAAAAGTATTATTTTGGGTATCATAATAACTAAGTGTTTTGCCCGCACTTGCGGACATAATCATTTTATAAATATTTATTAATTTATTGCTTATTAATTTAGAAACCAGCATAATAAATTATTATTTATATTCTTAAAACTTTTGAATTAAACATCAAGTTATACAAAAAATTTCACCATTTGAAACATTTTTCATCAATATAAATATACTTATTATTGTGTTACAATTTAAAAAAATACTCACATATTAAAAATATTTTAGAAAATATATTTATGCAATTTTTTTTTGATTAATTAAGACAAATTTTTTCTATCTCTAATTTTAATTTTTATAATAAAAATATTATTTTCAGATAACATTATAATATATATAAAAATTGTCTTATTTGTTTTTTTTAAAAAAATATCCCATGTGTATATTATACTTATCCAAATACACAAATTCAGCTATATAAAAGTGGTAGATAATATGATTATGAAGATAATGATTCGTCTAGTCAACTAACGTGAAAGGTAATAAATAAATTATGTTAAAAATCATAAATTGAATTATTTATATAATTATTAAGAGAACAAATAAAATTATGTTATAAACATAAATTTAATTATTTATATAATATAATTATTCATTAAGGGTAATATCGATATTAGCTGCTCTAACTTTTAACGTAAGAGCTCCGTTGCGAAAAATCACTTCGCAAATAATAGTATTGATTTGGCTTTATATGTAGAAGTAAAAGTATTATTTTGGGTGTCATAATAATTAATTGTAGCATGTAAAAATATCATATTGTAAAATTTAATAAATTTTGTTGGTTAGATTTGAAAGTAAACGTAACATTCATTTTTCTTTTACTTTCGTAATAATTAAAGAACCGTGGTGGCGATAGATGTGAGTATGTGATCATAACTTATGAAGGGTAGAAAATAGTGGAAAAATCTCTCTCGACTCCCTTTGTTGGGCTTTAGTCTCTCTTTTGTCTTATTAGAACTGCTGCCTAGGATAACCTTATCCTCTTAACAGATCTAAAGTTTCTTAGGTCCTTTTATCCTTATCTTTTCAGAAATCCTTTTGTCGTTTTAGGGTTTGTCCCACCTGTTCTTCATAATCATCATCAAAATAGAAGATTTCTGGCTACGGTTTCATCCGGCCATGTCTTCTACCTTAGATAAAGCTATGCTAGCTATGACTATCGATGAAGATGACGAACCGTTCATGCTCCCTGATCTCCCTGAATACTGTTCCTGCCAAGCCAATTCATTGAGTTTGATTGGAAGAATTCTTAATCCCGACTGTCAGAAGATATCCAATCTAATTCGTGATATGCCCCGTAAATGGCAGAAGTATGATCGAGTTCGTGGAATAGCACTTTCATCTGAACGTTTTCAATTCTTCTTCAAGTATAATCATGATATGGAGGAGATCCTAGATAAAGGTATTCACTCCTTCAATGATTGGGCGCTGGCCATTGAAAGATGGGTTGAAAAACCACCACCAGATTATCTTCAATTTGTTCATATCTGGGTTCGGCTTCGACATGTTCCGGTAAATTATTACACTTTAGCTTCGATTAACGCGCTCGGAGACCTTGCTGGACAGGTTGTTGAAGTGGCGTTTGATCCTAATAAACCACAGAGTAATGACTTTGTTCGTGTTAAAATCCGGTTTGATGTTTCGAGACCTCTTCGAAGATCAAAAGTTGTCATCCTACCTAATGGTGATCAGACTACGATTCAATATGAGTATGAAAGAATTCACAAAAGGTGTTTCTTCTGTCAGAGACTCACACACGAACAGACTCACTGTCCTTTCAAACTCAAAGCCAAGCAACAAGCAGAGATTCAGAACAAGCCAAAAGCGAGTGATAACTTGTTAGTTCAAAAGGTCATACTAAAGGCTTCTGATCCTCTATTTGGTGTTCTAGATGAAAGTCAGGTTGGAATCAACCCAGCTACAGGAAGGCAAAGAATCGCTAAAGAAGTTCTAGATGAGATGAGACAGTACATTATCTCTGCCCCAGATTCTGAAAAAATCATTAGAGAGCAGAGAGTTAAATCTTCTATTGCTGATATTGGGAATGATTTGATGGCACAAAAAACTTTTCTAAGCTTGGAACCTATTCCAAAGATTACAAATGAGATGAACAAAGGAAAAGGCCCAGTTTTTGAATTTGGAGATGAAGTCAGTAACAAGATCAGTTATGAGTCTACTGGATACCACACTAAGCTACTGGCTTCTGCGATTCAAGCTGCAAAAATTCCATCATCCTCTGCTCCAGAGTTCTTCTGTTCTGAAGGATCCGCTAATAATTACTATGATGAATCTATGGCCCATTTGGAATTCTCATCAGTCAATAGTGCAGTAAATGGTGAAGCAGGATCTTCGGGCACAGCAAATGCTTACAATATAAGCAAACCAAGAAGACATCCTCCTCGAAGTAAAAGACAGAATCATGGTTTGGTCTCTGCTCCTATCCGCAACATCTCTAATACGAAGACCAATACTCCTCAAAGTTTATCAAATAAAAGGAAGACATCAAATGATACTGGAGAAGATAACTCATCACCACGCAAAGCTTTAAAGGTGGTCCCGACTGAGGGACCGCCGAAAGGGTTATGAAGATAATGAGCTGGAATTGCCAAGGCTTGGGACGGTCTCAAGACTTGGTAATTCCTCGTCTCAGGGAAATGCGTAGCAACCACTTTCCTGAGATTCTTTTTCTTATGGAAACTATGCACAGTAGAGATGTTCTTGTAGATATTCAAGTGTGGTTAGGATATCAAAGGGTTTATACAGTTGAGCCTGTTGGTAAGAGTGGAGGTTTGGCTTTGTTCTGTAAAAAAGGTGTGGCCGTAGAGTTAAAATATGTGGATAAAAATATGTTTGACGTCTGGGTACAGTTTCAGTCGTTAAGTTTTTTTATCACATGTATATATGGAGATCCGGTTACTGCTAAGCGACATCATCTTTGGGAAAGGATTACGAGATTAGGAATTATGCGTAAGGACTGTTGGTGTATGTTAGGGGATTTCAATGATATTTTGCATAATGGAGAAAAGAGCGGAGGTCCGCTGAGAACAGAATCATCGTTTATCCCATTTGCTAACATGATTAGTGCTTCTGAGATGACTGAATTATCTAGCTCCGGAAATGCCTTTACTTGGGGAGGTATGCGGAATCGAATGTGGATACAATGTCAACTTGACAGATGTTTTGGAAACAAGGCTTGGAATATGATGTTCCCAGCTTCAAATCAAGCCTTTTTAGAAAAGCGAGGGTCTGATCATCGCCCTGTTTTAGTCAACCTCTTTGCATCTCAGGAGACCTACAGAGGGCAGTTTAAATTTGATAAAAGATTCTTGTATCAGCCAAGAGTTAGACAAACAATAAAGAACGCTTGGAACTCTCCTCATCCCTTAAGTGGCGCCTCAGTATCTCATAGATTGCGTATCTGTCGTAAGGCCTTGAGCAGGCTTAAGCGTCACACTGATCTTAATGCTAGAGATCGTATTTTTCGGCTTCAAGCTCAGTTGGAAGCGGAGCAATCATCTGCTTATCCAAACTTACTGCATCTTCATAGGCTCAAATCTGACTTAATGCGTGCTTATAAAGATGAGGAATCTTTCTGGAGTCAGAAAAGTAAAGAACGATGGGCGAATGCTGGTGACAGTAACACTAAATTTTTTCATGCCGCTGTCAAAACAAATAGAGCCAGAAATTCTATTGACAAGCTGTTGGATATTCATGGTAAAGAGCAAAGATCAGATGGTTCAATGGGAGTAGTTGCGACTGACTACTTCTCTGCTCTATTCACTTCTACTAATCCTTCTGACTTTCAAGACTTATTCAACGGTTTCTCGCCTAGAGTTACTCATGCAATGAACTTGGAACTCACTAGAGAGGTTTCAAATGCTGAAGTTAAAAATGCAGTTTTCTCGATTAATCCCACTCATGCTCCTGGCGCTGATGGTATGACAGGGCTGTTCTATCAACATTATTGGGATCTTATTGGAAGTCATATTATTGCAGAAGTTCGTAGCTTCTTCACCACTGGCTCTTTCCCATCCGAGTGGAATTATACACAGTTATGCCTTCTTCCCAAAAAGGTTAACTCATCTCTTATGACGGATTTGAGGCCCATAAGCTTGTGCACGGTGTTATACAAGATAATTGCAAAGATTCTAGCACAACGTCTCAAGCCTCTCCTCCCCATGATCATATCCCCCTCTCAAACTGCCTTCGTTTCAGAGAGACTGATCTCTGATAACATTATAATAGCGCATGAGCTTGTTCATAGCTTATCTACTCACCCTACCATCTCTTCTCAATACATTGCGGTCAAGTCAGACATGTCCAAAGCTTTTGATAGAGTCGAATGGAAATATCTTAGAGCTTTATTGATTGCATTGGGGTTTCATCAGCAATGGGTTGATTGGATTATGGTATGTGTCTCTACAGTCACTTACTCGGTATTGATCAACAATAAGCCTCATGGTTTCATTGTTCCACAGAGAGGATTAAGGCAGGGAGATCCACTATCTCCTTTTCTTTTTGTCTTATGCTCTGAAGGACTTATTCATTTACTGAAAAGAGCAGAGAATCATCATCTGATATCTGGGATTCGTTACTCTGCTTCTGGTCCTTCAGCCAATCACTTGTTATTTGCAGACGACAGCCTCTTTATATGTCAAGCTTCTCATCAACAATGCTCTGAACTGAAGTCAATCCTTCGGGTTTATGGAGAGGCTACTGGGCAGCAAGTCAACCCGAGTAAGTCTTCTATAACCGTAGGATCTTTAGTTAGTGATCAAACAAAAGCAGAGTTAAAAACCATTCTAAGCATTGACAACGAAGGTGGCTCTGGATCTTACTTAGGACTGCCGGAATGTTTTACTGGCTCTAAAGTGGAAATGCTTGCCTTTATTCATTCTTCCCTTAAGAACAGGCTGTCAGGATGGTTTGCACATTTACTTTCCCAAGGTGGTAAAGAAGTTCTTCTAAAAACAGTTGCTATGGCGATGCCCATTCATGCTATGTCATGTTTTAAACTTCCAAAATCATCATGTGAATCACTAACAAGTGCAATGGCTGATTTTTGGTGGAGTTCTCTGGAGAACAAGCGGAAAATTCACTGGGTCAGCTGGGAAAGAATGTGTCTCTCTAGACAGGATGGTGGTCTGGGTTTCAGAGACATTGAGGTTTTTAACCAAGCTCTTCTCGCTAAGCAGGCTTGGAAGCTTCTTCAAGATCCTAACTCTCTGTTCTCTCAACTTTTAAAGAGTAAATACTATGATCAAGAAGAATTTTTATCTGCTCCCTTGACATCAAGACCTTCATTTGCTTGGAGAAGCTTGCTTCATGGTCGTGAACTCTTAGTCAAAGGGCTCCAGAAAAGGATAGGTAATGGTCTGCAAACATTTGTTTGGACAGATCTTTGGATCAAGGATGGAGAAATGAGAAGGCCTCTGATAAAAAATACTCTCATTAACATCGATTTGAGAGTGAATGATTTAATAGATTTCCAAAACAGAGACTGGAACTTGCATAAGCTTGAAGATCTTTTCTTTCCAGATGACATTAAGCGTATAAGGCTGACAAAACCTGTGGTAACAAAGGAAGACTTTTGGACCTGGGACTTAAATAGAAGTGGAGAATACAGTGTTAAATCTGGTTACTGGTTACAAAATCAGATGAAGAATGTGAATCTTAGACATGAAGCTTCTGCTCTTCCTTCGATTAACTGTCTGAAATCTGAAGTTTGGAATCTGCAAACATCTCCAAAAATCAAAAATTTTATTTGGAAAGCTCTTTCGGGTGCGCTTCCAGTGGTGGATCAGATCAAGTCAAGAGGCATGAAGATGGATTCAAGATGTCAGGTATGTGGACGTGAGGGAGAATCAATTCTCCACGTTCTCTTTTTATGCGATGCAGCTCGTCTTGTTTGGGCTCTCTCAGATTTCCCTCTACCTTCATCAGTCTTCTCTACTGGTTCCTTATTCTCAAATTTTCATAAGTTATACATATCAGGTAAATCATCAACAATCCCTCCTGAGATAAAGCGCTTGTTTCCCTGGATTCTATAGCATATCTGGAAAAGTAGAAACTCATTAGTTTTTGAAGGGAAACAAATCTATGCTCTGGATCTTATTGCTAGAATTAAGGAAGATGCTGAGCTTTGGTTTATGGCTCAAGGACATGGCAATGAGATGATTAACTTGGACAGAGTAAAACAGAGTAATAGATTAAAAGTATGGCAACCACCACCAAAGCAGTGGCTCAAATGCAATTTTGCTTACTCCAGGAACAAGCGAAATAATTTAGTGGGTCTATCCTGGGTTATCAGAAATCATGAGGGACACATACTTCTACACAGTCGCCATTCCGTTGCTGGAATCAAAGACAATGCTGATTCTAAACTCCAGTGCTTTATATGGACTGTTAATAGTATGCTGGGTTTAAAGTTGAACAGGATTATCTTTGCTTCCGAGGCAACTGATTTGTTTGGTGCTGTAAACAGGCCAAAAGCTTGGCCTTCTTTTGCGTATCAGGTTTCAGAATTAAATCTTGTTCTTCACAAGATGAAAGATTGGAAACTGGAATCTGAAACTGCTTGCACAAATATAGGAGCTAATCTGATCGCTCAAAATGCGTCTTTTGGTAACCGTTGTCACTCGTACGTAGCTCGTGGTTATCCCTTTTGGCTAACAGACATCTTTGACAAGGACAAAGCCTCAGCTCATTCAGGGATCACTTGATGAGCATTTTGGCTCTGCTCAGGCATTTTTGGATTTGCAATGTTTGTTCATCTTAAAGAACTTGTCTCTGTATTATCTTGTTCTTAAACCTTGCACTTTGTAATAAATTACCAGTTGAAAAAAAAAAAAAAAAAAAAAAAAAAAAAAAAAAAAAAAAAAAGATGTGAGTATGTGACCTTCTATTCTTTCTCATATGTGGAAGGTAAACACGTGGTGCGCTTGTGAATTTTTACTTTTAATTCAAAAAAAAGCGGAAAAATATAATTTGCAAGTTGCAACCATTTCGACGAGGCCGCCCCTCTAGCTCCCAACAGAACCACTGCACACAGGTAACATTTAAAATGAACTTCTAGTTATAGAGATAAACCCACAGGTCACAACATGTTTTCTTAACAATTATATATTGACACACGTACCGGTTGGTACATTGGAGACACTACATTGGAGAGGACAAGCATCACAAGTGCTAGAACCGTGGTTCCTTAGGCTTGGTCGTTTTTTGCATATGGCTCCATTAGATCCCACAGAGCGGTAGGGATACCGGTTTTGTTGAATTAATCTACGGTTATGAACATCCCGTAGAAGAAGATCAAAAGTGAATACGATACCTACCAAAACACAATTTTAAAACTTCTACAAAAGTGATTGTTGATTTATGTTTTTAATAAAATAAAAAGAGAAAGTTTGGTTCCACCTTCTCTAAAGAGGGCATTGCGTCTTTAAAATCAAGAACGACGAGAGCTAGAGCGGCTGTAATTGCAGTCCAGGACATGTTTAAACACATAAGCAGAGATATTAGCATTCCAAGTGTGATTAAATAAACACTTGATTTCCAACAAAGCTCTTCTCCACTTCTTGGTTTGTAACACAATATTGTTGTTCTCTCCTGCGTCTCTTGCGTCGGTTTGTTCCCTTGACACATTTGAATCACGTTGTGTGATGTCATTCAACACAAATTCAGAGTTAAAACCACACACAACGAGTGTCGTTTGTGAAAAGAGCGCTTGAAACCGGTTTTGTAAGAATGAAAACTTGCATTTTAAAAAGTTTTATAATTAGTGTAATGTTTGGTAAGTTTACAAATCATCGTATTATGGAAAAGGTATTGTATTCGTTTTACTAGAAAATTTCATACTAATTCAATTGATTTTTTTGTTTGTTTGATTATGTACTTGAAAAGTCATGGAAACAAGGTGAATCCAGCGGTCGCGGAGAAAATGACCACGTATACGGACAAAACACAGTGGGAATTGGGAAACTCGAATGTGTGTACAACTTTGAGAAGAAATAAATTGCTTTTTATTTCATTGGTATAATGTATCATAAAATATTACTACTATAGAGTAAAAATAATATTAATTAATTAAGTTACAAAAAGGTTATCCTGTTTTATACTGGAATAGCGAGTAAGTGGTGGGCCCTGTGACGTTTCCAGCTTCCAGTACCGACCAAATCTAAAGGTGTTACCTGATTGGGCGTGTAGGTATCAGACTACACGCGCCGCTCTTTCTCAACAAAGGCGGCCATCATTTGGAATCTTCACGGAGTATTTTAATTCTCTTTCGTCTGTCTCCCTATGATATTATTATTAGTAATGTACCCTTCCTTATAGCATTTTAGCTTTATACTCTTTCCGTTTCATATTACTTGTCGTTTTAGGTTTATTCACACATATTAAGAAAATATATGATTTTGTATATTTCCAAAATAAAAACACATTACCTATACACATAACCATATTTCAACCAATAGAAAACTAAAAACACAATTACCTATGAATCTTATTAATGAATTTTGCATTGAAACTCTAAAACGACACTTATTTTGAAACAGAATTTTTTTCCTACAACGATAAATAATATGAAATGGAGGGAGTATGATTTAATTTCACGATTTCCCACAAATAAGTTATAGTCATATATTCGTTCCATATCATTTTAACTGGTGTTTTAAGATTTTTTATTTATTTTATTTTAAATGATGTTTTTAAATTTCTATGTAAAAAATTAATGTGATTTAATATTTTTGACTATTTGTATTTTACAATATGATTTTTATTAGTTGAAATAGCTGTAATTATTGTTATTTTTAGACAAACAAAAAAAAATAACTAAAAAAATATAGTTTTTAATCTGTGTGCAAAAACCTTAACATCTACTTAATTTTGATACAGTGGTAGGTTGCAAATTCTATATTCAAAAGATATTACAAATGTGCAACCGTCAGATAATGTAAACTGAGAAAGTGAACATTTAAAATTTAAACTCCCCCAAAATTTAGTGATCCTGATTCACATTCGGATAATTAAATATGGTTTGCCTTGGTGAGCCGGTAAGAGAATTAAGGGGATTCAAAAACAACAATTCTCTATTTATTTTCTTTGAACATCATCCTAAATTTGTGTAAAACAAGAAAGTTGGAGATGGAATTAACCCACCTCAGATCTTGTAGCGTACTCTAAGTCTTCAAGACCCAGTTTGACTAATGGCGATGGATCAAAAGTGATTAAGCTCAACTCACTAGAAGGAATGTCATTATATTGTCTTCGCTATAATCTCTAATCTGCAGACAACATATAAAAGATTATGATTTGTCACTAATTATGGTCTTTTCTGTCCATTTTGTTCCATTCGGGTTACTAGATTCCATCGATTTATCACAACAAATTTTATTAAGAAAAAAATATTGTTATAGAAAAAGAGTAAATATAGAGAATTAAGATTACAAATTTTTAATTATCAATTTATTTAGTTGACAAAAAATATCATTTTAGTTTTTTGGGGGGGTTAAATCTTTTAAAATTTGGCTTTCATGTCTAGAAGTGTTTTCTCACTTATTAGACAATATTTGTATATCTTTGTGTATTTTGTTGTTTTCCTACTTTTGTGGGGATCATAATAACTGGCTATAAAACTGCTTTCCTTTGATTTTGAGGTAGACTTTCTGTTCCTAAATTCTTTAAATAAAATCTATCCTGTCAAACTAGATGAATAAAAAGTAACTTGCCCCAAAGTCTCTTTACCTTGTGACGTTGTTACTTTGAAATGTTTAAAAGAAAAGAAGACCATGTTGGATTTCAAAGTTGAGATTTTAGATTTTGATCAACTAATGACACAGTGACGTTTATTTTCATATAATTACTGTAATTCCCTATCATGTGACAGTAGTAATAGTACTACCAAGAGAGTATGAAAGTTTGTTTATTTTTGAGCTTGTGTTCTCATTTGTTGACCTATTTGGAAAATGATGAATGTTAATTCCGTTTAACCTTGATAGTCGATTTACTAATTATGTCAAAACAAAAACATGGCTACGATCGATGATAAATTTCTTTGACAAAAAAAGAAAGAAATTTCGTAAAAATCGTGGATATAAGAACGATTAGGAATGATAAGAACAAGATTATAGGGGGTTAAGAAACTTTCGGTTGGATTTCCCGTAAAGTTAAGAACCCGTAATTACTTACGCATATATAACATATACATATACATATACATATTTTAGAAAGTCAATGCTAAGAAATCCCCTATAATCTTGCTCTAAGCATCAACATGACAAAATGCACGTAGTATACATGTAGTAGACTAAAAGAGACGACTTTCAACATTAATTAATACTATAAACATTTTGATTCGACATTAATACTCGTTTACTTTTGTTGAATCTGATGTATCTTGTACGAGTTACGTAGGATCGTTTGAGTACAGGCTGATGCTACATACGTCTCAGAGAATTTGACAACTTTGTCTTTTTCATATCACTTTTTACCGCAAGTTCGCCTTTTATATATATAAAGGTTCGCCTTTATTATACACATCAGAACATACAATATGAAAAAGTCACACACCAAGATAAAAGACATAACATAGAACTTTTGCAAATTTGGAAAATACAAAAAAGTACTTATTGGTCTCATTTATTTATTAATTATCACGGTCTTTAGGGATAGAAGAATATAGAAGAGTTTTCTTGATGCAGCTTCGGATTTTCCTGTAATATAAGACTTCCTCCTTTGTTGTTGATGACCTCTTGATCCACTTTATAGTACTCTCCCATCCCAGTCCCTTGTACATCATCATACTTCTCCTTGGATGCATCAAGACTGGTTTTGCTCACCTTGAATCATATCAAATTGGAAGCCAAAAAAAATGTTGTGAGTACTGGCACAAAGTAGAATTAGGGACAGAGCCGTGCCATAGGCATAGAAAAAGAGGCAACTACCTCAGGTCCCTTCTTTTTTTTTTTTTGTAACACATATTCTTCATTCATAACTTAACCGATTACATGGATACAATCAACATGATATAAAGATAGAGACACAAACTTAGACAAGTTTGATAAAGTGTCGAAATTGATTTCTAAGGAGTCACTTGCGAGTATTCTCATGGAGAAAATACTACGCCCTTCGAATCCTTCAGACATGGAAATAGTCACCGTAAATCGTGACGTTGAAGGCTCCATAACCTCGGGTCTCATCGAAATGAGTCTCGTTGTATCTTCCGGCCCCAAACGAACCATCACACAAGATAACAAGCGGTTAGGATAATAACAATACTCGTTGGCTTTGAAGCCAAGAGAAAAGAACCTCTCATGGAGAGGAGTTTTGGTGGACATATTCACTTCTACAAGGAGAAGGAAAGGGTGAAACGATCTCTCATGGCCCCGGCATGAGGAAGTTTGAATAGCCTTTTCCAAAAAGACCAAGGGACTGCAATCTTCAAGCATTGACAGCATCCGAGCTAGACTTAGAATTTGACAGACAATTATACTTCTCGGAGGTACCGGTTGATGACGAACTTTGCTTGATCTTGCTGGACTAAAACCAACGATTGCACCAGAAAGATAAATAAATTCATCTATAGCCAGAACATATGCTTCCTTTGATGAGATTTATTTCTTCACGTTCATAACACATTTTAGCATCTTCACACTGGCGTAGAGGTAGATGAGCTTGACAAGCTTTGACAGAGAGGTTGTGACTGAGGTCAAACAAAATATTTGGCTATCAACATTACCGTGTCGGAGCCAAATGGTTTTGTCGAAACCATAGTTAAACCACTCTTTGTTTAGAACTGTCCAGCATTGAGTGGAAGAGCAGGAGCCAGTAACTGCAGGTGTGAATAATATTGACAGTGAGAAGTGATGAACCTGCAGGTCTTCAGATATAGGTGAACTCGCCTTGAAGGTTGGTGAGAAGCACACAGAACAGTCAGAAGTGAGCATCTTCGCTGGAAAGTTTGAACCACATTGTTCGGAGCCGTCAAGGCTAGTAGATCTGAGCGAAGAAGGAGATGCACCAGGATGAAGACGGTAGTGATAGATGATGACAGTGGAGATAACTCCTCGGGAACCCCCGATAAAACTTTCAGATTCGGAAGACCCAAATCGGACAGGTAAAGCCACAAAAGCCTCCTTAACACAAGCTAATTTCAGATCCGGAAGAGAAGACATGAAGGCTTTAGTTGGCTTGAGATAGAGACGAGTTTGTTGAACCAACCAAGTCTTTGACAAAGATAAAATCAACTGAGACGAAAATTCAGACAAAAGAACAAGAAGAAAACAGAGCGCTAGGAGAAGCAAACGCAGAGAGAAGAAGAGACGACGCCGGCGAGCATCTGCTCCACCGGCGTCGGAAGGCGGAATCAGATTTGTTGTCTCGATATCAGCGTCAGGAAGAGAGCGGCTAGGGTTTTTTCTTTTTTTTCTTGTTATTTTGAGCCTCCTGTTTCTATTGTTGTTCAGTGTAATTAGTCAAATACAATGCATGACTTCATAATTTAGCTAAATGGTTACACTAGATAATAATAATTGGTACAAAAAAAAAATCTCTTTAGGATAATCTATTTTATTTTCTATTTTTAATAGATTTAACCATTATCCTAAATTGTTATTATTATTTTTTTGTCTTTCTATTGATTTTTTCACATATATTTTACAAAAAAAAAATAACTCATTTATATATTCATATTTTCCATATAATATATAAATTTATAATTATATATTTTGTTTATCATATTTTAATTAATTTAGATATTTAATTTTAATTTATTTTCAATATATAATATAACATATCATCATTTTAATTATATTTCTTAATAAAATAATATTGAATTAAATAAAAATTTATATCATCAATTTTGCCTTAGGCCCCAAAAACCCTGAGATCGGCACTGATTAGGGACTTGGTCAGGTCTCAAAGAGTGAGAGACAAACAATAAGGCTCACCGGTCAATGACATTTTTGGTATGTAATCGTTAGGATCCTCCTGCATAGACATAGTATTCTCCTGCTCCTCCTCATCATTGTAATTGAGAAAACAGTTGAAATCATCAGTTGCATCATCGATCTGAGTTTGTTTCTCCACACCAATCAAACCATTAAACTGACTTGGATTCTGTAATACAAAAGGAAGTCGTTATCAGATTCTCTGTGACTTGACCGAAACAAAGTAAGAGAAAAGACATAGAGACCCACCTCAGATCCACCAGAGTTGTTCATATAAGTGATGAGATAGTGACTATGCTCAACTTCACCACCACCAGAAGAAGAAGAAG
This sequence comes from Sinapis alba, assembly GCA_012274485.2. NCBI lineage: Eukaryota > Viridiplantae > Streptophyta > Magnoliopsida > Brassicales > Brassicaceae > Sinapis > Sinapis alba. Next base: position 30,164 of record MU107062.1, on the reverse strand, counting down.
GTAAATCACTGGCGTCACCCTTAAACTTTACTTTACACAATGTATACGTCATCTGCACAAAATCAAATCCGCCCCAAAAGGGGAAATCAAATCACAACACAAAGCCAAAAAAAAAAAAAACTGGATTTGAATTTTTTCTTTTTTTTTCTTTTTAAACCTGATGAGTAGGAGGCAAGAACGTAGCGAGGTATTCGTGCATAACCCAATCTGATTTCGGTTTAGATACGGTCGAGTGAAACACAAAGACCCTTTTCTCACCGATCTTTTCACGATCTCCTTTCTTCCGGAAGACATCCATTGTAGGTCCAGTTTTCTTCCAAGAACCAGACTTGGTTTTTCTGCTCTGTCTCTCCACTCTGTTTTCCTTCCGACAAAAGAAATACCAAACCTGATCTCTCGATTCCCTCCTCGACTCGGCTGATACATAAGAAAAACTAGTTACCTGATGATCCGAGTAATTAATTAATTATTCAAATATATATAACAACACTCGGGGCTGAGACTTACAAGGTAACTCCCAAGGATCGAAGCTATATATATCGACTTCTCTAATGGCTTTATCGACATGGTTAATGTCTGAACCACCTAGACTTTTCAGCCTGGTGTAATAGTCGACCATCTCCTCGTCCGTAGGAATGAATCTGAACCCCACCCGATTTTCCATCTTTTGAGTTGGGGACCAACGAGTTTAGCTTAAAACGAAAACAAAGTATATATTAAAAAAAAAAAAGATCAGAAGAGATCTTTCTCCATTGTTGTTGTTCTGCAAGTTAAGTGGGAGGAGAGAAAGACGAAGTGAGTTCTGTTATTTATAACAAATTAACATTTACCGTTAGTTCTTAACGGTGGCGTGGATGGCCCGTTATTACTACCAAAGAAAAAAATAATTAAGCTGTATTTTGCGCCGCGATTCTAAAATTATACTCCACAAATTAATAAATCAAATGGTGTAAGATAAACTTAGTAGATAAGCTTAGGTTCCAAGGCTTGTAATTTTGTATTTTGATCAACATAGCACGGTATATTTATAGATATCCTATTTATTTCGAGATGTACAGTGAGGGGCGGCTGCTGGCTCCCATATACTTTGTTTGTTTTTGTGTCATTTAACATTTTTATGTGTCTTAGAATTTTAATGTAATTTATAATTATTTCAGTTTAATATTAATTATAAAATACATTGATTTTATTAATAAAATTAATTATTTTAAATATTATTGGTTAAGTAAATATAAATTAATAAAAAAATAAATGTATTTCAAACATTTTTTTAATATGTGTGAATTAACACTTTTTATAAAATGGAAAGAATATACATATAGCTTCTTTTGTTTTCTTTCTTTTTATGGGTTGTATTTATACTTTCGGTTGTTGAGTTCAATTATCTCGTGATTTGTTACAAAATCTGTGCTAAGAATTTGTTCTATGTTTGAGCTTTTTAAAACCTATGATCGCCAGTCTATCTCATATGGATTTAGATACCAATACTAGGTTTTCTTTTACTTTTCTAAACCAATACACAATAAATTGACACAAATTTTATTTAATTGCATATGATGTGAAGAATTAAGAAAGCATATGCCCACCTATGTATAAACTTAGAGCATCTCCACTCCATTTCATTTTTCACTTTTTACTTTATTTTGAAATTTTTTTTGTTTTAATCCTACTTCATTTTCTGCTTCAAATGAAGCAATGAACAGTGTTACTTCAAATTTGAAGATCTATTATTTTTATCTTTATTTTTTAAGATGAACTTTTTCAATGCAAATTATTCTTTAACTTTGATTTATTCTTATCTTTTTCCAAAATAAACTATATGTTTTAATATAATCCAATTAATTTCTAATTTCGGTTGTTATTTTTATCATATTAGTTTACAATATTAAATATACTTAAAATTTATACTAGTAAGTAAAACAAAATTACTTAATTAATAGAAAAAGTCAAATACATAATTAATAGCACAAAACTAAACATATAAAACTTATTAATACAACATAAACTAAACTTATTAATACAACATAAATATCTTTGTTGTAATAATTTTATTATAAGATAATGTTAACCATGTTGGATTATGTTAAAATAAAATACTTTTGGGCAAAATTAGTAAAAATGAAAAACTAGAAGGTGTTTTTAATAATAAATGATAAAGTGGAAATAAAATATATTTGGAATATTTCTTTTAAAAAAAGAAATGAAGTAAAATATTGGAGTAAATTTTGCTTCATTTATTTTTTCATTTTGAAGAAAGTGAACATTTGAAGATAAAAATGAAGTCAACCATTGGAGATACTCTTAGAGTGAGAGATAACATTTCTAACACAGTTTTTAGTACTTTAAACAAAAGTTAGGCATATGACTTCTGGGATGAAAGAAAATTAAGAGAACTATTACATGTTCTTAAGAGAGTTGTTAGATCACCTTTAATGGTAGTATTAGGAGGAGTTCTTAACATTTAAAGTAAAAATAAAAATAAATGAAATTAAGAGAGAGAATGGGCAAAAGTTCTTATAGCAACCTCATTGAGAAATTATAGTTTTGGGTATCTAAATATATATATATATATATATAGTTGCAGAGTTCTAAGCTTTACGGAAAACATAACCTAAAATATATGAGTTTAGATACTCTCAGTTATGTTTTCCGTAAAGTTTAAAAACTCCACAATTACATACACATATATAATATATACATATACGTATATGTATTTTTAGATACCCGGAGTTAAAACTTCTCAATGAAATTGTTCTTAATTATGAATTTTTAAGAAACTATGAGATACTAAAAGTACACATGTCATTCACATAGATGATTAACTAGTTAAAAAACATAAATAAATAATTATAATACTAATATTTTTTATCTTACAAATTTTCATGGTTTTTAGCCATTAAATGTGCTCTTACAGCTCATTCCATTAAGCCTCAAATGGAAAATAGTGAAAGTTAGCAAAATTTTTTTACAAAGGGGTTTGAACTTTAACATCAAGGTTGCATGTTGCATATTTGCATCTATATGATGGACACTAAAGAGACTATGACATTGACAAAATATATTATTGTAGTATACAATAAATAAATAAATAATTATAATATTAATACTTTTTTTGTTTTAGAAACTTTCATGGGTTTTAACCATTGGATGCTCTTACAGCTCCTTCCATTAGGCCTCAAATGGAAAAGAGTAAATGTTACCAACAGTTTTTTTACAAAGGGGTTTGAACTTAAACATCAAGGTTGCATGTTGCATATTTGCATCTATATGATGGACACTAAAGAGACTCTATGACATTGACAAAATATATTATTGTATCAAAATTTCACAGCAATAAAAATCTTTTGAGATCAGGAATTATGACTCACATTGATGAAGAAGAGTCAAAAAGAGGTGGACCATGACTTTGTTTATATGACGAAGGTAGTGGAAGCAATTAAAGTGAAATGATACAACCTTTTTACATCTAACGATTTCTTTAATCATAAATGCAATTACTTGTTAGCAAAATATATGTGCAGAAGATACGGAAAAGAACATTATACATATATACAGGAATTCTCTAAAATGACTTTAATTTTTTTTATCATAAAATATAACATATAAGGTAAAAAAAGACCAAATGTTTTATTAAACAGATAAATATATATTTATATTCACAAAGTTAATTAATTTATATTTAGAGAATAGATTTAAGGAATAAAATTTTAGGAAGTAAAGCTTTAAGATTTATAAAAATAAATAAATATTTAAATTTTAAAATAAAAATTTAAAATAGTTTCAAAAATAATTTTTGGATTTCAAATAAAATTTTGAAGCAAAATAATATTTTGGGGAAAAACTGAAAAATATTTTTAAAATTTAAAATTTAATTTTTTATTATTTATTTAATAATTATTTATATTTTTGTATTTATAAAAAATGGTAGAAGTGTCTTTTATCTTTTAATAAAATCCTTTTAATCATTTTCCTGTGAGATAATTGCTATATATAAGTATATATTTGTTTATTCATTTATTTATATTTCTTTGTTTTTTTGATCAAATATTTATTTATATTTCTATTCCAGTCATTTGGATAGTCGATAACTGCATGCATACAAGTACTTTTTATCCGTATGCATGACACATACATACACATACAGTATATACAATATATACAAAAAAAAGTAGAGTGAAATAGATATTGTAAGGTTACGAATGGAGAGGCAGAACAAAGGCAGTTCACCCGCAGATGCAGTTCTCCTGCATTGCTTTTACTATTCATGTATTTTGTTTTTAAAAAACAGTTAGCGGGAGATCTACATGCAGTTTAATATCTTTTGTTTTTTTGTGGAAAAAGCAGGAGATTGCATGCAGATCTCATTCGCTAACATTTGGTGGTGTTGATTTGTTTTTTTGCTGATAAATAACTTAATGACAAATACATAATTTTAAAATATATTTATCTATTTTTATAAATATATTATTTTTATTTTATTTTACTTACAACTTTAACAATATAAAACTAGTATTTTTTATTCTTTTTTGTTATGTAATTTTACATTTAGTATTTATACAATTTGTGTTTTAACTATGATATATGTTATGAAAATATATAGTAATATAGTTTAGATATGTATACTAATGTAAGAGATGTGTATTTCATTAAATGTTAATATTTTTAATATTTTGATTTTAATATTGTATTAGTAAGGTTTTATCAGGTATTTCGTTAAAATTGTAGTAATATATTTCTTCAAGTTTTAATTTTGATATTTTGATTTATTTGAAACTGTAATTTATATATTATATTTATATATGATATGTTTTAATATATTTTACTGTAATTTTTATTATTTAAATATATAGTCTATTTTATTAAAATTATTTTTAATATTTAAATATATAATAACTGGTGGAACTGCTTGATATGCACTTGTCCTGCATGATTTGATTGATCTGCACTTATCCCATTTGATCTGCATGATCTGCACTGCATGAACTGCTTTTACCATTCAAACCCTTAAATCCAGTGGTGTCCTGGCGGGAGAAAATGGGCACGTGTAGGGACAAAACACAACTGAAGGCTCGAATTATAGACAACTTTAAGGAAATCATTGTGCCTTGCCTAGTGTGTCGAAGCCGGGCCCAGTAATGTGTCAGAACACCAACTAACGATCAAATCTAAAATATGCGATCAGAGTCACATGTGAAAGCATCAGCAAATTCTTCTGTATACACATTTTATAGAAATGTTATTGTACCAGTTTTTCTACTCTATGCCAAATGAATAATTATTGTTTAAGCATTTACTAGAGTATCTAGTACTCAAATTAATAATTACTTCCTCGGCTTTAAATTAATTATCGTTGTAAAAAAATTTAGTTACAAAATAAATGTTATTTTAGAATTTATATACAAAATTTATCAATTTTGTTTTCCAATTTATTTTTTCTATTGATTGAAATATGATTATAAATAATTATATTTTTATATTAAAAATATAAAAAAAAAATTAAAAAAATTGTGTACACAAGTTTAAAACGACAAATAAAATGTTATGAAAATGGTATTGTTTCAGCATTTGCTTTACAAATGAACCCCAAAGAAATATGTAAAAGAAAAAAAGTTAGCAACTTTGCATTAATCTCATTGTGTTCGGACTTATTAAATATCAAGATGATGTCGACAAAAGATCTGTTGTGCCGATTTTATTAAGTAGGCCAAATGAGAAGGAACTGATTGAGACAGTTTGACAATTGCTGATTAAAAACAAAAAGATTGACAATTTTGATAGTTGTATCTGACATGTATATTTGTATTCTATAACCATTTTCTGATAGGGAGATATGTGTTATTAGGACATACATAAAATACGAGATCATGCTTGAAAATTTCAAAAGGTACTCTTAATTTATCTCATGTATTGGTATATCATCAGGGGCGGACCTAGGTGAAGCAAAGGTGTGACGTGTGCCCCACTTTTATTTTTATTTTTTCTTATGTATTTATTGTTTAATTTTTTATATATCTTTAACCTATGTGCTAGATTAAGCCATAATTATTGCAGAGTTTTTAGCGTAATATAAAAACCCCACAATAATCATACCTTTATATGCCCCATACAATATAACTCTCTCGGTCCGCCCCTGTATATCATGCTCCTGAAACACATGAATATAGCTTGATTTTCTTGTTGAATCTTTGTATCATCGTGTAAATGAAACCAGCTCTTTTGTTCTTGATCACCATCTCTTGGTCCATTTGATCCCCATGGATCTCACTTACTTGTGCATCATCATCACAAGGATTCATCCTCTTCTCGGATGTAAGAGTATTGGTTCCCAGAGCTTCGCTCATCTTGAATAACATATCAAAGAAGCAAAAAAAAATGTTGTGAGTAATAGCACTGTGATTGGTGTTAGGGATTGATTGTATCAGAGAAAGAGAAAATACTAATAAAAAGCTTTACCTCTTGAGTTACCGACCCTGACTCGATAGAGCTGCAAGGAGATTCTGGCAGGTGTATGGGATGGTTTGAGCAACCAAAACTAACACAAGTGCTCAAAGTTTTAACGGAACCCTGTCATATATAGTGAACAAAACGTTAGCTTTGTGAAGTGAAAACACTTACCTTGTAAGTGTGTATTAACATATAACATTGTTGTATGATCAATCAAATCATAAAACGTTAGCTACATGACTGGGCAAAATGATCAATCAAATCACAAGAAGCTCTCTGCTGCATATTTTGATTTATTTTTCTTCATTGGACTGGGCAAAATGGTGGATCCGATGGTGGGTAACAGATTTCATCCGACGGACGAGGAGATAGTGGGAGATTACGTGAGGCCGAAGAACCTAGAGAGTAACACGAGTCATGTAGATGAAGTCATGAACACAGTCGATATATATGAATTTGACCCTTGGGAGTTACCTTGTAAGTGTGTATTCACAAAACGTTAGCTTTGTGAAGTGCTCGAAGTTTTAATGGAACCCTGTCATATGTAGTGAACAAAACGTTAGCTTTGTGAAGTGAAAACAGAGGATCACCATAGTAAAAGGATGCTTACTCTTGTTGTTCTTGTAGAAGATATGGAATCAGAATCGCTGTCATCATCACTATGACAAATGAAGACGCCGATCAGTGACATTTTAGGTCTGTAGTCGTTGCGATCCTCTTGCATAAGCATAATATTCTCCTGCTCTTCCTCCTCCTCCTCAACATCATCATTATTATTGAGCAAACTGTTCCAGTCATCAGTTGAGAGATTGTCGATAGCCCGGTGAATTGCATCTTCGAGTTGAGTTTCTTCCTCCAGATGAAGAAAGCCAGTAAAGTGGCGTGGATTCTGCAATTCAAACGACGATTCCTGAGAAAGGGAAGAAGAGAGATGATTTTAAAGTGACCTACCACCTCTGTCTCTGTACTCAATCCTCCTGAATAACTACTGTCCACATGAGGTATCAAAGAGAGATGATGCTCAGCAGCAGCAGCAGCAGTAGCAGAGGAAGAAGAAGAAAAAAAAAAAGAAGAAGAAGGTAAATCTATCGGGTCACCCTTAAACATTACTTTACACACTATATATGTCATCATCGTCTGTACAAACGACCCGAGAACAAAATTCAATCAAATCAGAAAGGCAGTGCTGCAACCAACAGAGAGTACAACTACGAGCAACCAAATATATTTTTTACTACTACTATATATAAATACCTGATTAGGAGGAGACAATAACGTAGCGATGTATTCGTGCATAACCCAGTCAGATTTAGATTTTGACCCACCGGGAATTTTACTGTACTGAAACACCAAAACTCTTTTCTCACCAATCTTCTCTCCATCTCCTCCTCCTCCTCCTCCTCCTCCTCCTCCTCCTCCTCTCTTCCGCAAGATATCCACTGTGTCTCCGGTTTTCTCCCAAAAATCAGACTTGGTTCTCCTGCTCTGTCTCTCTCCTCTGTTTTGTTGGTTCTTCTTACAACCAAAGAAGTACCAAACTTCATCTGTCGATTTCATCCTCGACTTGCCTTGGATACAACAGTAAGTGAAAATCACTCAAATCAGAAACTAGCCACACATATGATTTGATTGATCATACAACAGTGTTATATGTTAATACACACTTACAAGGTAACTCCCAAGGGTCGAATTCATATATATCGACTGTGTTCATGACTTCATCTACATGACTCGTGTAACTCTCTAGGTTCTTCGGCCTCACGTAATCTCTCACTATCTCCTCGTCCATCAGATGGAATCTGTAACCCACCACCGGATCCACCATTTTGCCCAGTCCAATGAAGAAAAATAAATCAAAATATGATGCAGAGAGCTTTTTTCTCCATTGTGGATTTGCAAATCTATACAAATAATAATGGTCTCGATTATTTACAAACAATTGTGACGTTTATTCTTTTGTTGGACATACGTGCAATGGCAAACACGTTGCACTCTTAAGATTTTTTTTTTTAACTTTTAACTAGATTTTGACCCGTCCTTGAATATATTTTTTATTTAATTTTTTTTTAAGGAATTTTTTTTATATTTATGTTTTTTGTAATTATATTTATTTTAATTATATTTGTGTATAAATTTTAATTAAAATTTTATAAAATAATAACAATTTAAAAGTTATATAGAAATACACACTACAACAAATTATTATATTTGTAGAGAGCAAATGCATAATTAAACATAACATTTACCAATAAGTAATGATTTTGTTTTAATAGAATATATAGTAATGCCTTAAAGAGTGGAAATAGAATTTGCAAGTTAAATTAATATCTACAATTTCCACGAAACATTTGGAACCTATATATTTTTATATACATTCTTCTTCTGCATTGTTTGAACTTTGAAGTAGCGTTACCGACACCGTTTTAAAAAGTACAGTTATCATCGACGAGTCAGTTCTCTTTTTTGACAAGATAGATACAGTCATAACAACAAGTTACCCACGTCTGTGTATATATATACTTACAGAACAAGAAGCTTGGTCCAAGGCGACTCGATTAGGCCATGATTATTGCGGATTCTTAGGATGAAGTTTTTAAAGTAATATAATAATTGTCTCTTAATTTTAACTAAGAAAAAAATAAGAAATGATTATTATATTACGCTAAGAACCTCACCCTAAGAACTCCACTATAATCATACTTTTATAGAGCCAGAAAGTCTCTAACCATTATTTTATTTTATTTTTTCTAGATGTAAATATTCATATATATATATATATATATTTATGTGCGTAATGATTTTCTTACCGAAACTTAGCATTAAAACCAGGTGTTTGAATGGAACTGCAGGACAATGACAGTTCATACATTTGGGCAGGAGAACTGTTTTTGTGTTACCAATCATATTTTTTATAAATCTTAAAAGTAAAAAAGCAGGAGAACTGCACATATATTAAGGTTCCGAATGGTAAAAGCAGTTTAAGCGGTGAAGATCAAGTGGAACATGCAGATCAAGCAGAACAAGTGCAGAACAAGCGGATCATGCATGAGAGATGCATATCAAACATAACAAGTAGTTTATTATAAATTATGAATGGCAAAAGCAGTTCATAAAAACAAATCACATATTTAAACATAAAAGTTACACCAAAATATTAAAATACATAATATAAAAACAATACATAAACAAAGATCAAATAATTTATTAAAAAGTATTTCGATTTGCCCATAACATATCTGCAATATTGTCTCCAATGTTCATCATATGATCTCCATCAGATATATTTGTTATCTCCATGTCACGTAAATCAGTTTCAGAATCTTCGTTGCTGAAATTTGTGTGTCCTATTACTTCAACAAAATCTTCATCAAAATAATTTGAAATTCTGATGAAGTTGTGTAGTCACATTGTAGCAGTTACCACTCTTTTTTGAACATGAATATCATATCTCGGAAAATCACACAAAATCCTTCATTTCTTCTTCCAAACTCCAAATGTCCTTTCAATAACAGAACATAAAGATGCATGACATCGATTAAACAATTCTTGTTTATTCCTAGGAGGAGGACCATTGTTGAAATGAGACATGTGATACCTAATAACCCCATTCCGAGAAGATCTATAAGGAGCCAAAAAACTTCGCTTATTTGGATACCGAGAATCAACTACATAATACTTGTCTGTTGGAGGCAAAGGAAATTCAAAATCACTGTCTTTTGCCATCGTGAGAACTGATGTATCATGACACGATCCGGGTGCTCCATTCCAAACATATGTAAACAACATATTTAGATCACATATTGCCATGATATTAAATGATGTCCTATCATGTCGATTCCAATACATTCCTTGTAGTTCAAGCTTCACTTTAGCACATACATGGACTCCATCCATAGCTCCAACAAATCCACTAAAATATGGCCAATATCTTCTGTCCGTTTGCAGTCTTTCAGAAATTTGAAGTAGTTCTTGTCTTGTTGGAGTCTTAACATAATCACAAGTAAGTAACTCTGTCACCCTTAGAACTTCAAAAAAATTTCTATTCACTGTCTCTTGTGTCCGTCCGAACCATAATCTAACATCTCTTTGAACTTCATTATGCCCACAAATTCGAAAAACATTGCCACACTCTCTTCAATACTAACATTCAGTGTAGGATGCAAACCATATTTTGATTGCAATATGTCACATAGAGATCTAAAAGCATCCAGAGACATTCGTAGTAACTGAAGACATGCAGCAGCATCTTCTTGTAATCTACGCCAAATATTTCTCCACCCTAGACCTCCATCGGTTTGAACTGGTCCTCTTTCAAAATAACGATTGTAATAACTTAGTGATGGTTGAATTATTAACTCTTCAAATTTCTCATTTTCCAAATTCCATAACTCAATTCTCTCATCGTGATTTAGACTGTGGGGACTTTGTGATCGCAACTGACATATACGAAAAGCCTGAAAGTTTTTTATCACAAAATAAAAATTTAATCAATAAGAAATATCATTAATCAAAAATATAATACATAACAGACATTACAAAATATAATGTGAAACAAAACATAACCACTACAAACAAAGCACAAATCTTATTAAACTAGTTATCCGATGCATAATCACTTTCATGTGTTTCATTTAGATTTAGTCCTTGTTCAGATCCCCAGATGTTGAACAATCCTCCTCGTCTTCTTGGATGTGATGTTTTACTTGTAGAAGCATAGTTCATGAAACCAAATTCTGGTGATACTCCTCTTACAATATTTTTCGAAACATGAACTTCATTTTCAAGTGTTGTAGTTTGTACTTCGGTTTCTAGGGAAAATCCATGTTGAATATTTTTCGGAGGAATATATTGTGGAGCATCTTTTGATGAACTCTATTGTTGAGTGGTCGGTGATGTACCCCATTGTGGAACAACAAATGTAGGATCCCATTGTTGAGTACTTGGTGATGAACCCCATTCTTGAGAATTTTGAGGCGCACCGCATTGTTGAACATGTTGTGTACCCCACTGCGGAGCATTTGCAGATGAACTCCATTGCGGAGCATTTGGCGGCGTACCCCATTGTGGGACATTTGGTGGTGTACATTATTGTGGAGCATTTGAAGGTGAACTCCATTGCGGGGCATTTGGCGGGGTTCCCCATCGAGGTGCATTTGGAGGTGTACCCCATTGTGGTTGATTTGGAGGTGTTCCCCATTGTTGAAAACCAGAACTCCATTGCCCACAATTTGGACTACCAAACTTTTGTCCAGATTCTAACCGCATTCCCACGTACTCGCTGTCCCGCGTATATCCAGTAAGAGCTTGTAAAAATTTCAACTTCGCCAAAAGAATTTGGGCGTAATTGTTGTAAACTTTGGCGCTGGAACTCTCTAAAGCGAGTCATTATATTTGTCAGGGTTGTCTCGGATGATTGTTTTCTTCGGTTTCCTTGAAATTCACTTCTGACAAAGATCCGAGAGTTTCCTGCACCTCTTTGTGAGCTACTTCCACGCCTTAGTCCATCTCGTTGTTGAACTCTAGAAGTAGGAATCTGAAAATGATCAGCAACATGTGAAGAATTCTGATGCAGATTCTCACGGATGAACTCATTTGAAGGACGCATTTCATCATTGATATTAACGCGATAGACTTCTTCATTTTCTTGTGTATCAGGAACTTGAGTGTGTTGCATATCACCACCATATGTTTCAGAGTAAAAATGACCGTCATCATTATTTTGACCATCATTCATCAACTCTTCTCTTCTTTGGTGCAAAGAGTATTGAGACTGTGATTGAACGTCATATAAAATGAAACATCGTTGCATCACATCCCAAAGCTCCGGCGGCTTTCGTTTAAATGATTTTACAATCATGTCTACATGTTAATATAATTATATAGTTTTTAGACTACAAATATTAAAAGATTTGATAATTTATTAAACATATTCTGGTTTTAAGAGATGTTGTTGTACTTATTTCACGATCTTTCCACCATGAATCAAACGCAGATATCACAAATTTTGTAGGATCAACCGAAATCCCGGTAGAAATTTTCATAAGATGTTTGTACTTCTTGTATTTTCTTTTAAGTTGATCAAGTTTTTCTTTGAAGAACCGATAGGTTACGTTAATATTAAACTCTTGATTGAACTTATCAACAAGAAACTCTCTACCAGCGGGAGTAGGATTTTTGAAGCGGTAATCGCCCATTGCAATTGCTCGATCGTATAACTCAATAAATATTCGTTCTCGGTTAGGTGTCCATTTAAAATTGTCAGCTCTCTATAAATTTATTAAAAAATCAATCATTTTACTTATACATAAACTATTCTTAAACATTAAAAATTTTATTAAATACTTACCCGTGCAGACGTTTCTGTAGGAAGATTTATATTTTCTTCATCGGAAAATGTTGTGTTTTGTTGGCGATTAGACGTCATACCTACAGTGTTAAAATTATACAAATTATAAAAAATTGTCTCATTATTTTAATTAATTTATAAAAATTATTAATTTATAAATTCTTATTACTATAATATTTTAATAATTCTTATAGCTTACTATTTTCTTAAATAAATATGCTCACGTAATATTAAAAGAGGATACATGTTTATAGTATTTTTCAAAATAAATAAAAGTATGCAAACTAATTAGTACTTATTTCAATTAATGTAAATCAAGATACGATAAATCTATAACTTTTACTATTTTTAAGTTTATCAGTTTAAAATAATGATTTCAATGATATTTTATGTTAATTTATTTAACATTTTTACAAGTACACATTTTAACAAAATTAACCATATTTTTTATTTTGATAGTTTGTTGAATTTATAAGAGTAAAATATATAACATATTTTTAATTAAAAATAATATATCTTCCTCTAATTATTCTTATGATATATATATATATATATATATATATATATATATTCTATTGTAATGTTAATTTACATATATACTAGTACCACCATACACATAGATTAATTTACCTTTTTAAAATATATTTTAATATTGTCATAGCTTTCATTTTTGATAAGAATGAATATTTTTAAAATATCATATAAACAGTGTCATATAAAATTATGCAAAATAAATAGTACCTTATTTCAATTAATGTAAAACAAAATACGATAAGTCTAAAACTTTAACTATTTTAAAGTTTTTCAGTCTAAAATAATGATTTCACTCATATTATATGTTAATTTATCTAACATTTTTTCAAACACACATTTTAACACAATTAACCATGTTTTTTATTTTGATAGTTTGTTGAATTTATAAGACTAGGATATATAACATAGTTTAAATTTTTATAAACTATAATGAATTGTCCTTAAAAATTAATTAAAATTAATTTACCTTTTGGTTCAGAAATGCAAACTCTCTGATACTTCTATATTAGCTTTATGGTCGAACTCAATTGTAGTACAGAACACTGAAAAGTAATTGATTCAACCAAAGAAATATTAATCAACAAATCAAAAAAAAAATAGTAAAGAGTAGAAAATAGGCAAAACCTGATGCTTGTTTCTTTTAATGTCTTTTGACTCAGCTGAAAAATAACTGCATGCACATGAGTGCATTTATGGGGTTTTCACAAAAAGAATTTTATTTATACTCCATGCCATGTGTCTAAACCATGACTTCCTGTAAATCAATAGAAATAGAATTTTCTAAGTTAGCTATACTAAAGTGATCTAAAATTGAATCTATTCAAAATAAGTCTATCAATATCATATCAATTTATATATTCTAATTTTTATAACAACATATAATAATATATGTAGTATACTTTAAACATTCTTTAAATATTTTAACAATAAAACAAAAAATCGAAAATATTTATATATGTACTCTATATTTTTAATATTTATGAACAAAAATGTTAAATTTTCTACTTTCAGTTAATACATTGTTATTAATTCTTTCAACTAATATATTTATATAGGCATGCATATACTATAGATATAAGATTTTAGTTACATTTACTATATTTTAAAATTACTAGTATATATGACATAAATAACAAAAAAAAAAATTGCCATAGGAATAAAAAGAAAAAAAGGAAAGTAATGTGGTTTTGAGAAAAAGGGAGAGAAGATATGTTGTTGATGTTGGAATGAGTTTAATGAGATATGTTAGCATTTGTTGTTTATATAAAGAAAAATAGATATTTTTAATTTAAATTAAATTAGATAATTCACTTATTGGTCAGCTAAAAGAAGCAGTGCATGAACATCTTTAATTTCCCTGCGGACAGAAGAACATGCAGGACACTTGCTTTTTACCAGAAAAGGACAAAAAATTTAGTCTTCTAGGCAGTCCTCCTGTCTTTTGTCTTTGTGATTCAAAAAAACGTGAATGGCAAAAAAAATTGTAAAAAGGACAAGTACAGGAGGTTTGTCTTTGTCCTGTGGTCTCATTCGTAACCTAAGTGTTTGAATGGAAATGCAACATAATGACAGTTCATACATTTGGGCAGGAGAACTGTTTTTGTGTTACCAATCACATTTTTTACAAATCTTAAAAGTAATAAGCAGGAGATTGCACATATACTAAGGGTTCGAATGGTAAAAGCAGTTCAGACGGTGCAGATCAAGCAGATCAAGTGGGATAAGTGCAGATCAAGCAGATCATGCGGGACAAGTGCAGATCAAACAATTCAACCAGTTATTATAGATTTAAATAGTAAAAATAATTTAAATAAAATAAACTATATATTTATATAATAAAATTTACAGTAAAATATATTAAAACATATCATATATAAATTACAGTTTTAAATAAATCAAAATATCAAAATTATAACTTGATGAAATATATTACTACAATTTTAACGAAATACCTGATAAACCTTACTAATATAATATTAAAATCAAAATATTAAAGTTGTAACTAAAATAAAATAAAAATAATGTATTTATAAAAATATATAAACATATTTTAAAATTATGTATTCGTAATTAAATCATTTATCAGTAAAAAAGCAGATCAACACCACCAAATGTTAGCGAGTGAAATCTGCATGCAGATCTCCTGCTTTTTCCACAAAAAGACAAAAAATACTGAACTGCATGCAGATCTCCCGCTAACTGCTTTTTAAAAACAAAAAAACATGAATGGTAAAAGCAGTACAGGAGAACTGCATCTCCAGGTGAACTGCCGTTGTTCTGCTTCTCCATTCGTAACCTAAGGCTTTAAATGGTAAAAGCAGATTAAGCAGTGCAAATCAAGTAAATCATGAAGATCAAGTGAATCAAGTGCAGATCAAGCAGATCATATGGGAGAAAGGCAAATCAAACATATCAAACAGATTAAACAGTTTATTACCGTCACTTAAAAAAAACTAGATCAGATATTGACTCAACTTATAGTTAGGACAATGGTCAAACCAGTCTATACGGATTTTAAATTTTTATTTAATTTTAAATTAAATAAATATATAAATAGATATTAGAAAATAATATGAAACTTTTATGATTTTTTAAAAATATCAAATCGGATCACCAATTTTAAAGAGTTTTACCGGTTTTTACGGGTTTACCAATTTAATTTAAATATGATTTTAACATAATTTAGAACAAGTTAGAAGAATAAGTTATGATTCGACCGTTTGATCCACCGGTTCAGTTTTCAAAATAATGATTACAATTTGTCATGATAAAAATAAATTGTATATTTAAATAATAAAAAATTACAATAAAATACATAATATATAAATACAATATATAAACAACAATAAATATTGCACTAAAGTCATGTTACTATTTTTATAAGAAAATAAATATAAAATATTAGTAATTACAATATTATGCATTTACACAACTAAAAACACATATTTTTGTATTGTAAAAGTTGTAAATAAATAGAATGAAAATATATTATTTATAAAAATATTAAACATAAATAATTTGTAATAAAATCATTGATTGGTTAAAAAAAAAGAAAAATAGGTGAACATCACCAAATACATGGTAGGATGAACTGCATGCGGGAGATCTGCTTTTTGTTAAAAAAGACAAAAAAATTCTGAACTGCATGTAAACCTCCTGCACACTTAGTGTTTGAATGGAAATGCAGGACAATGGCAGTTCATACATTTTAGCAGGAGAACTGTTTTTGTGTTATCAATCATATTTTTTTACAAATCTTAAAAGTAATAAGCAGGAGAACTGCACATATATTAAGTGTTTGAATGGAAATGCAGGACAATGACAGTTGATACATTTGGGCACGAGAACTGTTTTTATGTTACCAATCACATTTTTTACAAATTTTAAAAGTAATACGCAGGAGAATTGCACATATACTAAGGCTTTGAATGATAAAAGTAGATTAAACAGTACAAATCAAGCAAATCATGCAGATCATGCGAATCAAGTGCAGATCAAGCAGATCATGTGGGAGAAAGGAAGATCAAACATATCAAACAGATTAAACAATTTATTATCGTCACTTAAAAAAAACTAGATCAGATATTGACTCAATTTATAGTTAGGACAATGGTCAAACCAGTCTAACTGCATCTCTCCTGCATGATCTGCTTGATCTGTATTTGTTCCGCTTGATCTGCATGATCTGCTTGATCTGCACCGCTTGAACTGCTTTTACCATTCGAACCCTTAAATTACAAAGAAACACACATCTGCAGAGTTGGAGATGGGTGAGGATACCTTTCATATGATTTTCACAGTTCATTACTACCGTAAAACATGTGTGTTGCCAAACATTTCTAAAACTGAAGTGTGCACATACATCAAAATGAATTGTGAAATAAGTTGATTAATAATCAATCATATAGTCAAGATAGCAAAAACAATTTAGCTTAACAGTGTTTTCATTCAATAACTATAGCTATATATTACTCAATGTTGTCAGTTTTAGTTGAACCATTATAAATTTAATAATAATCCAAAATCAGTCGGTAGGAAAAATATTTTAATTTTGTAGATTAGATTATAGTTGAATCGTTTGGATTTCAACACTATTGTGAAAGATTTTTGGCTTTATATGTAGAACTAAAAGTATTATTTTAGGTGTGTATAGTAATATTAATATGTCTTCTATTTGACATGAAATATAGGTTCTAAATGGTGACAGACTGCTACGCACCGCACCAGTGTTAATACTAACAAAAATATTTATATATATCTATATATTTTTGTTACTATTTGAATTGTATCACAATTGTTCTGTAATTGTTCCACATGTTACTGTTCAAACCCAAAATATTTAGATTTAATAGATATAAATAAAAATCCATAGATCATCATTTTATTCTTTTTCACTACTAGTTTTTTTTTCTTTTTTTTTTGCATGATTATTTTGAGACTTTATCATAGTTGATATTCTTAAATTCACAATATAGTTTCCAACTCTTTAACTAAATAGTCTAGACCACAATTGTTTGTTTTTCATGTAAATTAGAAATGATCAGATGATATTGTTTCTCAAAACAATTTTACTATACATCAAAAATGAATTTAATAAAATAAATACTCAACAAAAACAATTGGATTATATGGGTAAACTTTAACAAATAATTTATTAAGAAAATATTAGAATTTCACACTTGATTATATATATTTTCTATGCATTTTTAAATTACTTGATGATAGGTTTTGCTCGTGCATAATATTTTAGACTATTTGAAGATATATCCAAAGTTGTTTTTCAAAAGTTTTGTTAGTAAAGACATTATAGGAGTGAAAAGTATCTTCTATATATAAAAGTAGTGTTTATTCACTCCTTAGTGTGCCACGTAGGATGACACATCATAAAATCGAGTTATGTGAGCATGACACGTGTCCCATTTCACAAACACATCACTTCATTTAAGTTAGTTTATATACTGGTGAGCTTTGTTTTTCTTCGGTCCTTATTTTTGCACAATTTACCTAGTCCGTCATAAGTAATTCCAAGTGTAAACGCAATGTTTTGATATTAGGGTTGAACCAGATTTATCTTCACCGTTCTTGATCGACTCACAACCTGAGTTCCGATAGCGTTCTTTCATCTTCTTCTTAAAAATCTCATGAGCTACCAGTTATAGATTCATCCTCTTAAAGTCCTTCTTAAATCCTTCACCCACGATCTATTGTAAATGCGAGCTTCAAGTCGGTGGAACTACGACTATAAAAAGGTAAGCTTTCCTACTATGAAAACCGTCTCTTCATTTCGTTTAAACAAGCCAATAAGCTTATTTCTTCGGTTCCACTGCCTCCTCAGTTTCAGCCTCAGCTTCAAATTGATGGGAGAGCACCCGACGTATTCTTCTTCAGATAAGTTTATGTCGTCTGTGGAGGTGTTAAATCGATGGGAGAGAGAAAGGTTAACAGAGTACGCCAAGGAAGGTTGGAACGCTGACAACAACTACAGTAAAACAGAGCAAGACGATTGATATGATTGTTGAAGTTTATAGTGAACTGATAATACTCAAGGATGGAGTGGTCATTCCTATGATAATACTCAAGTCTTACGGCTGACGAGAACCTCAAAAAGAGTCATATACATTAGTGGTTAGATACAAATTATTCAACTGCAAATGACATAACAACTCAATCACGGTGATACAATAGAAGCAAAAATTCAATACAAAAATTACTTACAAACAAACTAACCAACAACTTAAATTAATAAAATAATATATCTTAGAACACCTCTAGTGGGAGTATCTACCCATTGAAATTCCTAATATATGTAGGTGTGTATGTATATATTAATATTAGTATTTAATTATGAGATTATTATTTTTACGGGAAACTCAATCCAAAGTTTTTAAAATATTGATTTTATGAAATTTTGGGTTGAGTTTCCCGTAAAACTAATAATCTCACAATTTCAATGGGTAGATTATGTCATCAACATAATCTGCATTATGTTTCGAAAACCTTTTTTTCTTCTAATCTAGATATATGTGCTTTTGCTTTTATAGAACTACACAAACTCTACGTACTGCATAGTGAAATAGATAAACTTAATTATATCAGTTTTTGATTTGCTGGAAAATGTTTATTTTCTATGGTGGTAATAATACGGGGAATGAGAATAATATAGACTTACTTGAAAGCACACATACAAACCTCTTAAGAGACTTGAAATGTGTCGCAGAAAGAAAAAGTGACAATAAGTCATAACTAGAAGTCTAGAAGACAACAAATGGAGTTTAAGACACTTGCATAATAGAGAAACAAGAAAGACTCATGTTTATTCTGTGGATGAAGACTTAATCTGATCAAGTTGGTCTGTCTTCCTTACTTTTTTTACTTATGTTTTAGAATTTTATAAAATAGTTATATTATTTGGTTACTTTCAAATCAATATATATGTTATCAAATTTATAGAGTATGTTGGAAACAAAAATGCAAGAGCAAAAATAGCATTGCAAATGAAAAAAATAAACAAGATACAACTAACGAAAACAAAAATACACATATAAGAAAAAGCAAAGATTGCAAACAATACTAATTTTAATTATTTACAAAATTAAAGTTGATATTTTAATGCGCAATTCTCTTAAATAAGATTTTAAAGTTTTTGTTACAAAATATCCCTAAAAATGACCAAAATAATTTTTTCTTTTATTTTAAAAAAATAATATTTTATTTTATTTTGAAAAAAATAATATTTTATTTTTATTTTTAAAATTTGAAACCATAATCCCAAAACTCCACCACTTAACTCTAAACCATAAGTATATATTAATTAACTCTAGGGATATAAATATATATTTACTTCTTTAATAAAATATTTTGGTCATTTTCTTGCTTGTGTGCTATTTTTGTGACAATTTTTTAAGGCTATTTTAGAGTATTTATTTATTTTAATTGTACTTATGCAAAAAATAAGCTTTCTTTCAGTTTGTTTTTCACAACAAATGATTTTTTTTATGTAAAAGAGTTCAGTATTTTATATACATTTTGAGTTCTTACTAAAATAATTATTTTTGAAAAAAGAAAACTAAAATTTAAAACTTCTATTGTAATTTCTAGATATACTAAATTAAATATATATATACAAATAATTAATATCCGTGCATAGCACGAAAGGTAATACTAGTACAAAGCTAAAACACAAACTACAAAATTGTATAAAAAATAATAACTAAATCACAAGTAAAGTATATCCCGTCTGTAGGGCGGATATATCCTAATATTATCAAATAATTTGTTTTTTTGCCAACAAAAATCAATCACAAAATATGATGCATTCATTAGATGGTATATTTTTGGAAAATTTTTACCGATTTTTATTAAAATTTCTTTATAGATGAATGTTTAAAGATATGTTTTTACATTCAAGTTTTTTAAGATTATATCATTAAAGCAATAATAGATTAGAGTTTATATAAAGTATCAAATAAATATTTTCCAAAATTATATTGACGGGAATCTTTATCAAATAAATATTTTCCAAAATTATATTGACGAGAATATTTTCAGAAATTTTAGTCGAAAGTCTAAAAAATATTTTGAATTTTTTTTTATGGAAAGAAAGGAACTCTCGTTGGCATAATGGTGATTGGAATTCGGTAGAAGCTACTACTCTGGCCATTGATTGGAATATACGAAATCGTATCTCCTCACACTGATATCCGGAGGGAAACAAGATGCATGGGATGCTCAGACGTTGGTTTTAAAGTCGCCATCTTTGACTCATCTGATTAGTCACACTTTATACTCTTCACATATAGGTTGTCACTTTGTAAATGGCAATTTTTAACAATGATCAATAAATTTGATATTTTATCAAAAATAATAATAAATCTTTTGATTTTTTGATTTGTTAGCCATCAATTTTAGTTTTTTCTCTCTCTTAAATTTTTTATATTCTACTTTTAAATTTCTATATTTATAAGTCAATTCAAACCCTAATTAAAGTGTTCTTATTATTATTATCATTATTTATAATACGATATATTATAATTGATGTGGAAATAAGGATTATTGATGTAAATTTATTTATTTCAATATGTATATTTTTTTAGAAAAATTGTGAAATTATGAAATAATTATAAATTTGTAAAAAGACCAAACTAGTTGAAGAATTTAAATAGTTTACATAATTTGATTGTCTAAATAAATTAATCAAAAAATATTTTGATGTTGTTTCTGGATATCGATTCTTTACACTTATTTTTTTAACGACAAGAAAATTATTAATTTAAATGAAGATTAGAGATTTATCTTATTTATACAATTTTAAATCTTTCGAAACCTTTATACTTTTGTATATGATGTTATTTTAGCATCTGAATATATAATATGCTAGAGATAGTTTAATTTAGGATTTCTTCCAAACTTCTTGGTACTTGTTCATATGCATTGTAGTATTGGCTTTGATTGTACCGTTCAGTTTTATTGGTCAAGTATTTGATATCATGAGCAAGTCTATTTTTCTCCTTGAGTGAGGCATTCTTGATGCTTCAAGAGGCAATGCTATTGTTAAGCTAGTCAATGCTATTTTTGGTAATCATGTTACTGCATTTCATAGTTGGAGGGCCATATGTTAGTTTTTCAATTGCTACTTTAAGATCTATGAATAGAAGAAGCTATCTCAGTAAGCCCAAACGTATTTATGGGCCTTCTATGAATTAAGTACGTAATGAAGCCCATTACTTGCCCAATCATATAAACTTCGACAAGTCGGCCATTCCCTTCGGGGAAATCACATCGCCGGAGAAAAGAAACACGAAGCCCTAAAAAAAAAATCGAAAGTCATGGCAAATCGGAACCCTACGAGGTTTCGCGGCGGAGATAACTCAGAAGATGCCGATGTAGATAACATTGATTTTATAGAAAACGAAGAGGATGAAGAAGACGTTGATAACGACGCCTCTGCATCTGCTAAAGGTGTTGAAGACGACGAGATCGATCCACTAGACGCATTCATGGAGGGAATCCACGAGGAGATGAAGGCTGCTCCACCTCCTAAGCCAAAAGAGAGAGTAGAGAGGTACAAGGACGATGAAGACGAGGACGATCATGTCGTGAGTTTCCTCAAGGCGAAGAAGGATTTGGGACTCACACTGGCTGCGGACGCGCTTAACGCAGGTTATAACTCCGACGAGGAGGTGTATGCTGCAGCTAAGGCAGTAGATGCTGGGATGCTTGAGTACGATTCCGATGATAATCCTATTGTCGTGGATAAAAGGAAGATTGAGCCAATTCAAGCTCTGGATCATAGTTCAATTGATTACGAACCGATCAATAAAGACTTTTACGAGGAGGTTGAATCAGTATCGAGTAAGTCTTATCGAAATTGAGTTTCTTTGTGTGTTTAGATTGACTCAGCTGATTAGTTCTTCTTCGTCCAGGTATGAGTGAACAAGAAGCTTTGGATTATCGTAAGAGCTTGGGAATCCGTGTGTCCGGATTTGATGTTCCTAGGCCAGTAAAGACCTTTGAGGATTGTGGGTTTTCCTCACAGATCATGACTGCTATCAAGAAACAAGCTTATGAGAAACCCACAACCATCCAGTGTCAGGCTTTACCGGTTGTGCTTTCTGGTCGAGATGTTATTGGCATAGCCAAAACTGGTTCAGGGAAGACCGCAGCTTTTGTTCTTCCCATGATTGTCCATATCATGGATCAGCCTGAACTTCGGAGAGAAGAAGGTCCAATTGGTGTCATATGTGCCCCAACCAGAGAACTCGCTCATCAGATATTCTTGGAAGCTAAGAAATTCTCAAAAGCATATGGCCTACGAGTCTCAGCTGTGTATGGTGGAATGGGGAAACATGAGCAGTTGAAAGAACTCAAGGCAGGATGCGAGATAGTTGTTGCTACTCCTGGAAGGTTGATAGATATGCTGAAGATGAAGGCTTTGACAATGATGAGAGCCTCGTATTTGGTTCTTGACGAGGCTGATCGGATGTTTGACCTCGGCTTTGAGCCACAAGTAAGGTCTATCGTTGGCCAGATTCGTCCAGATCGCCAGACTTTACTCTTTTCAGCCACTATGCCTTGGAAAGTTGAAAAGTTAGCTAGGGAAATCCTTTCCGATCCTGTTAGAGTCACAGTTGGTGAAGCTGGGATGGCCAATGAGGATATCACACAGGTTGTCAATGTGATACCATCAGATGCTGACAAACTTCCTTGGCTACTTGAAAAGCTACCTGGAATGATTGATGAGGGTGATGTATTAGTTTTCGCTTCTAAGAAAGCCACGGTTGATGAGATCGAAGCTCAGCTGACTCTGAACAGTTTTAAAGTTGCCGCCCTCCACGGTGATAAAGACCAAGCATCGCGAATGGAAACTTTGCAGAAATTCAAATCTGGAATCTACCATGTGCTAGTTGCCACCGATGTTGCTGCCCGAGGTCTCGACATCAAATCGCTTAAGACAGTGGTTAACTACGACACTGCTAAAGACATGGACATGCATGTACATCGTATTGGTAGAACAGGTCGTGCTGGTGACAAAGATGGGGTTGCTTACACACTTGTTACGCAGAGAGAGGCTAAATTTGCTGGTGAATTGATTAACAGTCTGGTTGCTGCTGGTCAGAATGTGCCTCCAGAACTCATGGATCTCGCCATGAAGGTAAGTAATATTAACAGCTCCATTTCATTGACATCATTCTATTGATATATGCAATAAATTTCCGTGCTTCCATCTTTCAGCATGTTCATCTTACTAGCTCCATTCCACCACTATAGTTTCTTTTTGCATAAAACGAAAAACATGACTGTTGAGTGAAATTTACCTTTGCGAATCAATAGGATGGACGATTCAAGTCCAAGCGAGACGGAAGAAAAGGAGGTAATCATATTTTAGCTATATTCAGTCTATGTATTAGATTTGGATCCAAAAGGAAATAAAACTGTGATCAATGTTTTTCTTTGCAAATGTGTTTTTGTCAAGTGAGCCAATCCATCCAAAAACATGTGCATGATCTCTAAAACTCTCTTGTTACATAGGTGGGAAGAAAGGTCGAGGAGGAGGTGGTGGTAATAGAGGAGTACGAGGAGTTGATTTCGGTCTTGGTATTGGATTTAACTCGGAATCAAGTGGGACATCGTCTCAAGCTGCACCAAGTAGAAGCGCTGCTGCACCAAGTAGGAAGGGGGTGATCAGTTCTGTGAGAACCGGAGTAATGGCCCAATTCAAGAATAGCTTTGTGGCTGCTACGCCATCAAGCCAAGCTTATCCGAACAAGAGACCAGCCCTAACGGGATTTGTCTCAGGTGGGACCATTGGTGGGGACATGGGTAGAACTCAGACTCAAAATCAAACTCAAACTCCCCCGGTAGCAACTGGTCATAACTCCAGTCAAAAGAATCCACAAAGGTTTGTTTCTTTTTAGTTGCACTGTTTTCTTGTAAGGTTTGATTTATTATCTTTAGTGTTGGCTGACATATTTGACTGAACTGTTGCAGTTCTGAAGATCGGCCAAGAGAGAGGAAAAGGAGATCTGGTTGGGATAACTGATTTCAAGTGTTTTTACAATATTGTTGAATCATCTGTCAAAAAGACATTAGCTATCCTTTCTTGTTTCAGCTCTCGAATATCTTAAATTCACACGTGTTGTTTACTAGCTTACGAGAGAATGATACAGAAGAAAGAAACTTAAAACTTGTGTTACCACAAAGTTGCAAATGAGGTGATGAAAAGTATTCAAATTACAAAGCAATAATACATCAAAATCACTTGAAGATTAATACAAGAAGTAAAGTTTTTCACATGTCTTGAAGCAAAGTGACGGACATGATCTCTATTGGTGCTTTTGGTTGATAATGTTCATCTGTCTCAACCTCCTGGATCTCCTGAACGACGTCTTGTCCCTTTGCAACACGACCAAAGACTGTCAATTTCTCGTTCAGGTCTGTGATCTGAGAAGATACAATGAAAAAGTCAAATCCTCCTTGCTCGTTTTTAGCTTTGGGAGTTCCCACCATGAATTCTTCTTGTTTTAAACTGCACCAAGACAGAAATACAAAGAGTTCCCATAATCAGCCTAGAACCAAAAAGTCAAAGCTTTTTTTCTCCGTATTTTTATCAGCTAAACGCTTTAGTAAGTAGCAAACCTGGTATGAAGATCATTCCTTTGGAGAGCCCAATCTTTGACAGCATCAAACTCAGCAGAGTGGCCAGCTTGAATGACAGAATGCTTTACAACTCTACTGAATAAGAAACCTTTGAAATACCCATCTTGACTGACAAAACACAACACACATACTGTTATATAAAAAATACGTTTTTAAGAAAACGGCAAGCAAATACAGTATGAAGTTTAGCTTACGATAAGTTGATGAATTCGTCAACAACGTTAGGAGCAGCATCCTTGAACAGTTCAATGGTCACTGAACCTTTGCCCGTATCCAAGGTCTAGAGTTCAAACAGAGGAAAATATAACATTAAAAACAAAGAGAAGATATTGGGGTTTAATTGTGGGATGATAATAAAACTCACAGCAAACCATGGGAGATTAGTAGGAGTCTTCTTCACTCCCGGGAAGGCTGAATCCTATACAACAACAAGACAATCATTTGACAAGGCTTATAACTATGAGAAGCCATAGACAGGGGTCATAGAGAATAATAGTACCTGAAGAAGTGATCTACCATTGTGCGTTGGGATCTCAGATCTGTAAGCCACAAGAATTTTTCTCATTTTTCTCTAAACCAATACAAATCATAAGAAGATGATAGAATCAATCTCAAACCTCAGGGTCCAACGTCTGTAGGCGGAGAAGAGAAGGAAGACGGCCAAAAGCACGGCTAAGGTGTAAATCACGATGTTGGTTATGCTTATAGGAGAAGGTCCTTTCTTCTTCTTGCTTTGCTGCAAGAGAGCTTGCGGCTTGATCTTCGCCATTTTTGCTTTTTTAGATCCCAAGACAAAATCATGACCAAATATGAACAATCAGACAAAAGGCATATCAGATTCGAAAAGCGGTAGGGAATAAATCTCTATGAGATCTCCCATAAATCACCGATCTAGATAGTACTGAGAAACTTAACTAAACACTTACCTTCTCTTCTCTTATTCGTTAGTAAGTTGGAGTTGTTTCTGCGAAGAGAGTGGTTTCTTTTCTTTCTTTAGTCTGCGAATCTGTTTCCTTTTTAAAGGGAAGATGATTGATCGACGATGAACCTTCTCTTTCCTGCAGAGGCACATCAATAGAAATGGATTTTATTTTAGACCATTACTATTATTAATAGTACTCTTTATTTTTTGGTTTGGATTTGGGTTAAATTATACCCTGCCTCTCTTTTAAAATAATACATATTCTAAATTTTTTACAAATATTAATAAAACATAATAAATTTCAATTATTAATATATAGTTTTGTGTTATTTATTTCCACAACTTTAAACCAATTAGAATTCAGTAAATATAATTATATTATTTTAATTTACAATTATTTATTTTTAGTTGATAAAATATGTATAAAAAATATAAAAATAGATTTTTTTATGAATAATTTTCTTTTTTTAGAACATGATTTTTTTTGAAACGGAAGGAATATTAGGTTTTATTTACCAGATAAACTAACTCAACTTTTAATTAACTTCAGTTGTCGATTTTTTCTTTGCTATATCAAATATTTTTAAATATTATGTAATTAATCCAGCCAAAATATCTCAAATGACCAAGAAAGCGTGAAACTACTCAAGCTGTGGTGGACATCCGTAGAGTGTCTTGTTGCTCACAAACAATTGAGCAAATGTGAGACTATAAGTTGCAGGGGTTTCTAACAAAAACATACACCATCTCTTGATGGCTCATCAGTGCCCCCTTAATATAGTTTTTTCACAATCTCAAAGTTTATGGATTCCAACAAATATTTACGGATTTACCAAATGTTTCCATTCTTGAAGAAATCAACTTCTTTTTACCTCAGTTCTACTCTTTTCTTAGCTTTTTCTCAATCTCCTTTCCAAAATACTTGTTTAGCGAGTTTTCCTGTATTGAAACAGAAGAATGCAAATAATGATATGATATTAAGATCTTGTGAGATGTTATTATTAGCTTTCCTTTTAATAAAGAGAATCAACTCTTCAATTAATTACCTGAGACATTTTTATGGACATGTTGTTTCAACAGCCACTCTTATTACTACCGGATATACTGAATTGTTCTCCTCATCCTGGAAACACACATCACATGAAAGATTGGAGTTTACTCTTCTTGTAAGAAGAAACTAACTATTTAGAAGTGTGTCACTACGACATATTCTAGAAAAAATATCTAACCACTGTGGATGAGGATTCTTGTTGGAGCTTAGTAGCCTGTTGCAGTAGAGGAGACTGAACTTGCTCGGTGTTTTCGATTGCATTTTGGCTCTTACTGTTTAACGCGGGAGATGCATTTTTTTCATCTTGTAGCCTTATTTGCTCGTCGAACCATCTCTCAAACATGGAGTACTCCTCTGGTTTCTCCCACTGTGTGTTCCATCCATATAATCATTCTAACTAGACAATTGCTTCAGTGGAGTGCAGCACAATGAAAGAGGAATAAGGTATTACCGTGCTTTCGCAAGTGACACAATGATAGTAATACTTGTTCCCATCAGGACAAGTGTGTTCACTCCAGTCACACTCTTCTGTATTCTGGTCTTCATGAATGACATTTGAGTGGGTAGAAATCTTCTGACCATCGCTTCTAGTCTACAAAAAAGTAGTATAGATAAGAGCTTTATGAAACCTAAACCGTCTATATAAACTCGTGGTCCAGAGTTCAAAATCTATCTACCATTAACAGATCCTACTACAAAAGGAAGGAGTACCTCCATGCTGGTAGTCTCAGATTTATGATGCTTCTCAAAATCTTGAGGTATCATTTCTTGATGCAGCGGTTTTTGAAACTCGGATACTGCTTGAGCATTTTGCTGCGGGAAGTGATTAGGCTGCGAAGCGAAATCAACGACTCTAGGGGCTGCAGGTTCTTTGTTTCCCCACTGGGAATATGGTTGTGGGTGCCAATTTGGCATTGCAGGTGGAGCGTTAAAGTTAGACCTGAAGACACATAACAATTGAAATATGTTGAGATGATGTAGTACTATACAAGATATTAGGATTGTATTATTATTGCTGCTGCAAAACTTTTAAAAGCAAATCTTTCAAGAACAATAACTAAGTGACAGAACCATTTAAAATGCCAAGAAGGTGAGTTTACAGTTCAAAAGAAAATTAGGTAGATCCTCAACCAAATAACGTAGAAAAGGAATAACAAACAGTAGAACCTTGGTTCCCCTAGACGAGGTTTTTTAGGGTCTGCAAATCTAACAATCAAAGGCTGATCAGAACCCTGAAAGGAAGACAAAGGAAGTCATGAACAGTGGACATCAAATATTAAACACTGAGATACAACAAAGAAGTATCTGAACTACCCGCATGGTAAATATTCCATTTAACCCTTTGATTGCTGCTAGTGCCATCTCCTTACGAGAAAACTGAACAAATGCAAACCCTGCAGAGAGCAAAGCAATTAGTTAAAAGCAAGGTTTCATGCACATCCAGAACATTAAATTTAAACAGAGGCTTGAAGAAAGAACAAAACTAACAAGATACTAAAGATATACAGGAAGCTTTACATCAGTTACTGAGCAGGTGAAGTATTCACAATACAATTTAAGATGTCTTAAGGGCAAAGGACATACCACGGCTAACCTTCATGTCGTCGACTGCCATATAAATATCTTCAATGACTCCGAACCTACAAAATACCTGAAAAAGGAGGCTTTGTTCACATCAAATGAAGCAAAATATAACTGGAGAAAACAAAAACAAAATTCTTCACCGTTCTGTCAATTGTCAGTGACAAAAGAACTGAGATTAACTGAAAATGAATACGCAAAATGACTCCAACCATACCTCATGGACGTCCGTTTTTGTTGTTTGCTTGTTGAGGCATCTAACATATAATTTATCTGGAATTTGCACTGTTGAAACACCTAAACTCGAAGATAAAAAGAGAATACACAAATGAGAAGAGGGAGAAGGAGAAGCAGTTGAAGGAAGGCATGAGAAATCAAAATACTAAGTAAGGTGTCGAACAGTCTACCAACCATGTTGTTGTCTTCATATAATTACGTTCTATCTAAATTTTCTGTTCCTAAAGAGCATGAAAGAGCAATCTTACCAACTCGTTCACGCTCTGCGTCGGCATATCTGACCTTGACTGCAGATATTTCCTGAAGTAATGAAAGATATAAACCTTTGAAAAGAATCATACATCAGTGAAGAAACATTTTTGAGGCGAAGACCCACCCCAGGAAAGGTAAACTGATCTGTTAAAGCTGCAATAGCGGCGTTACCCTCTTCTAACTTTTTGTACTTAACAAAACAGTAAGCTGCAAAGAGTACAGACATAGAAGATGTTATAACCAAACTGCTAATCTCAAGAAGCAATGAAAGGCAGTAAAAAAAACACCTGCTCGTTCACCGCTCATCTTATCTTTGGGTAGGATGATCTCTGTGACATTACCATACTTTTCAAACACCTGACGGACCTGATAAAACACAGAGTGTGAAACAGAATCTCAAGGAAAGCATTACAAAGAAACCAAACTCACATCGTCTTCCTTCGCTGTCCTTGGAACCGGCGCAACGTATAACTTGGCAATACAACCATCAGCAGCAGTAGGATCTTCAGTAGTTAAAAGAGTCACAAAAGTTTACACCTTTTCTTCTGATATGAAGAAAAGAATCAAACTTGGAGATGTTACCTGGGGTGGAGGATAGAGAGCGTCTCTTCCTCAAGCTGCTGCCGCCGCCGCCGCAAGGA